>JAANBB010000672.1:0-16303 GCA_014621425.1 Cylindrodendrum hubeiense | reverse complement strand
AAACTCACCGTTGCCAGCTGCGAGGCAGCTGCCAGCGGTAGGTGTTTGGCGGCAGGCCCCCGGTTGCTCGAAACCGCCCAGGGAGATAACATCAATTTGTGGGTTCATGAATGGGAAACTCAAGTCGGGGGGAATGCGACTGTTGATCCTTTGTTGGAAGGGACGGCTGTCAAGCAGTCTCTCCGGATACTCCTGGCAAAATGTTGAGATGCGACAATCGGTCGGAGAGTTCACCACCAGATATGAGAAGCTCCTTCTTGCTGTGCCAGAATCAAGAGATTTATGTCGTATGGGAAATTATGGTGAGCGGCTGTGGGTGAAGTAGGTCTGGATATTGGAGCTGAACCCGGCGGTGGTTGCCCGACTACGCCCTGGAAACCCAGTGTGTCAGGAGGACGATTCTCATGGTGTTGAGGGGTAGCGAGTGTGGCTTTTTATGGCAGGGTCACATGAAGTCCCTATCTGAAATAAAATACGGAGGTGCATTTCAGAACATGCTGGAATCCAGAGCGTTTGTCATGTTGTTGTTGCGCGGGCCGCAGACGGCTTCAGTAACACCCTTGCGCGGCGCGGATACCCTTCTTGATGGGGAACCTCGCCATTAGGCCACTCTCATTTCTCTTAGACCGCCCAGAAAAGGGCTCAACGCTAGAACTCGGACTGTATGGAGAACAGCAGAGAAGACCATGGAATTAAAAACAAGCGGGAAGCTGCAGCGTTTGATCCCGGGTGTTTGCCCTAGCCTCCCGCAGAGGCTTTCCCTGGGCTTCATCTTGGTTCAACCTCCCCTCAGAACAATATCACTGGCAATGTATCATCCCCCTGGACCCATATCCACATGGAATTTGGCTCTACCCATATGTAGTCTTGGGCCCCAAGTGAGTCCTATTCTCCCAAGCATCAGCTTAGAATCTTACCAGAGAGCTGCAAATAAAACATGCCGTTTGCTTGCCATCAAACAAATAGTATATGCACTATTACTGTAGTATCGCTAACGCTGGGGAGGCAAGGGGTCGGCCCTGAGACTTACATATTTGGACAACCTCGTCAACATATTTGCCTCCTCCAAGATATAGCGCGCACTGCCACTGTCGAGCCTTCAGGAGATCGCTCAACGCCCTGTGTGATGGCAAACGGCAGCAGCAAAGGCTAGTGGCAGAGGGTTACTGCAGCCCAAGGTTAGACGTCTGGCGTTGGGTGACTTCACGAATGATCTTAATGAGACGGCGCAAATGTGGTGCGGCGGAGCAAAACCGGGCGACGCTGACACAAGACGACCCAGTCGCTTTCAAGAGCCTCAATTAGCCAGAGGGTTATTGGTGTTTCCCGAGAGGCAAGTAAGGGTTTGTAAATGCCACACGAGATGATGTGTTAATCTTATAAAAGACAAGTAGATAGGGGTTTAAATATCAGCACTCTTAAGTATGTGCCATTCGTATATCGTATTCCGACCGGTATCTTCTACACCCGTACCTCACAACCTCACAGCGGCGTGTCCATCACCCTCTGTGCCCGTTATAACGCCGTTTGTATCCTACAGTCCCAGAAGCCCAAAAGCTTGGCAATAGTAACAATAAAGCGTTCGTTAAGCGTGTCCTCTCTTTGGCGTCAACGCCCCTCTTCATCTTGGCATATTCCACATTGCCACATCGTCGTTTCCGTTAATCAACTCCGCGGTATATCCAACTCTCCTTAACAGACTCCTGAAAGAATAGAAAGTGATGGTGAAATAGGCTGCCGGTGCCAGTCGAGTTGATCGTCAGGCCCCACTGAAAACAGTGCCACTTCTTCAACCAGCTCCCATTGACCCGTCTCATAGTTTTTCTGAGCTGACCGCAAAATGACGCTCGATCCCAAGTCTTCAAACACAAGCTCTCGCCTCCGCAGTAGTAACCACTGGTAGTTTGGGTCCCCTCCATCTCTCTCAACCATGGCCTCAACCTCACGGTTTTTCAGCGCAATCGCCTTAAAAATGCGGCTGTCGCGCAGGGCGTTGCGGATTGGGTACTGATGAAGTATTCGAATCGCTTCGTTTCTGACTTTGGGATCTCGACATCCAAAAGCAGAGACGAACACAGGCCATGTCCACCCAGAATCCATCGAAAAGCCACAGTTGGGCCGATTTGAGATCAGCGTTTCGCCAATAACATTGATTTCGTGGTATTGAGGTGTAAGTGATTGTGCTACCTCGAGACTGGAAAATCGAGGCATAGCGGTGTATACATATAGGATGAGGTACTCAATCCGGAGATTGATGGCCTGGAGGTAAGGACCCATGTTGGCATGTCGATTATTCGTGGTTGCCTGTAGTAAGGGATCAAAGGCATCAGACCACCTCTGGAGCCAATACCTCGACTCCTCAACGAATTTGGCAATTCCTGGATGTTGCCTGACACTTGAAAGCCTCACCTCAAGTTCTTCAAGGTCTGCTACCTGTGTCAAGGCAAGCCGTGCTGTCGTGGCGGTCAATAGCGGGATGTACTGAACCATCTGTCTCTGCAACAGAGCCCAGTAACCATGCGCCTCACCCAATGTCTTAAAAATAGGTGGCAGCTCCTCGAGCTTGGTGATGTTAGTAAGCTTGGGTCGGAAATAGGGTGAATGCTTAGTGAATGGTGCGATGCCCGGTGGTCGTTGCGGGGGTCCTCTTGGAGGTGTCTGTTGCTCGGTCTGGCTGCGTGGGCTCGCTTGGCTCTGCGGACTCGGTAGACCAGTAGGCGGCTGCTTAGGTGGAGGAGCACCTCGCCATGGGGATCCTGGTTGACTCCCGGGACTTGAGGCTGGGGGACCTGCGGGACCGGTGGGACTCGGAGCGAGAGGCACAGAGGAATCGTGAGATTGAGGTCGCGGTGGTTGCTTCGGAGGAAAAAAGAACTTCTTGTACGAGCCCATGAAGGAGCGCGACTGTAGTTCCAAGGGTCTGTAGCATTCCAAAATCTCCTGTACTAATGCGGGTGGTGCAGGAGCGATTCTCACGAGATCTGGTGCCTTTTCGGTGCAGGCCGAGAGCTCATTGAGCATGCTGAAGCCGTGGATGACGTGCTTGAGGGCAGCAGGAATGTTACCTCGCTGGGCTTCGAAGCAAATAAACAGCAAAGACGATAACATGGCCGTTCGTAAACTCTCCTTGGTTACCTTCGCCTTCGATTGCATCCGCAGGGCCTCGCAATAGTAGACGATGGCGTTCAGGGAGTGCTTGTTATCCATAAGGTCACCTCCCGGAGAGCTTACTCCAGATTCGACATCGAAGGCAGCCTTGCGCAAGGCTCCAACGGCCATCGCGGCGTATCGTAGAGTCGGCTCTTGCAGCGTGAGCTGGGGCATCGTTGTGGTCCATAGTCGCGATTGGCCCAGGCCGCCGCTGAGGAACTGGACCGAAAGGGATGACCACTCGTCAAAATAGGCGCGTTGTTCGCTATTGGTGAAGCAGATGGTGTTTAGTGCTGGTTCTTCGAGCATAAGGGAAGCTTTCTTCGTGTGGATGAGCTTGGCGCTCGAGTTGGCCTTGTTGGGGGTGGATTTTGCGGGAGTCTCAGAACGAGACGGCTGACTATCGGAAGACTCGGTGTAGCCGTCGCAATAGCCTCGCCATTTCATGCAGTTGAGACATGACGGTTTGGTTTCGTCACACTTGACATGTCGCTTCCTGTGGCCCAGGGTATTAGTACGGGTCCTTATCTCGCGGCCTAGTTGTTGTCGTCGTCGACAATGTCCATTTCCCAAGGAGCAGCTGGCTAGGTTGATGATGGCAATACTCACTTGCCTGCACACTCAGTCAGCAACAGGTTCAGCCATATCAATACAGTAGCTACAAGACTTACAAGTACTACATCCCGTACGCGCTCGCGTGGAACTGCGTCGGGTATGTCTTGTCCTCGTTTCGAGGGCAAATCGATGGGTCCCACCTCTCGCTGCTGCAGCGCCTGCTGACCGGCCGGATTCTACTGGCGCGCTGTTGCGACAAGGTGCTTTCAGTCAGCTTCATCCACCTTTACAAGAGACCAACCAACTCGCGGATGGGAACTGCGACGTACCTGGCAGCGTTGGCAGTGCGGTTGACAGTGAGCGGGATGGAAAACTGAATCTCCATGTTGCCTCAAAGTCCCTGCCTGCGTCCTGCACGTCCATACAACTGCCGTGCAGTTCGGCACTCAGCTCACCTCAAACGCTGTACTACGATGCGCGATCAAACTCAACTTCAAACAGCCCAGCAACCAACAAGCCGGTCAACAAACGATGTGATCCAGTAGATGATCGGATGAAGCGCCTTTCAAGCACCCACGAAGCTTAGAAGGAAACGGAAACTGGCTCGGTTGCGTCAGCGGCGCTCGGCCTGGTGAGATAGCCTGTGCATACACTCGCTTGCGGCAATGGCTGAGGAACAAAAGTGTTTGGCGGAGATGGAATATAAAGTGCGGGTGAATAGTGGGTGAGTTGTTGGTTCCTTAGCGGCCTGTCTCGGTGAACTTTGGTGGACAAGTTAGCACTACGCGCCTTGGCAAAAGCGCGAGTGTGGAGCTCAGGGAGTGGCGATAGGGCGCTGGATCTCTGCTCGCTGATGACGGAGAGGAAGGGAATAAGACGACAGCTGTCCGGTAGATGAGGAGAAAGAAGGACTAAATAGAGACGGGTTGAGGTATGAGTTGTGTTTGGGGTTGTGCCTCTTAGGACCGGGCTGAATTAGACAGCAGCGGGGGAGCCCGGGTCACGGGGTTCGGGAGATGAAGAGATGGCGAGGGACGCGGCAGATAGAAATAAACGACAAGGGGAAGCGAGCGAATAGGAGGGCGGTGATGCTCAATAAGTCAAGTTGGCGGCAAGGCAGAACAGATTGGCAAGGCAGATAGAGAGAGGCAGGTGTGTGAGTGAATGGGTGAACGGGTGAGGGAGTGAGCAGTATGCGCGGCTGTCTTTTGACAAAGTGGGTGGCGTGTGATGCTCAATGGGCGAGGGTGGATTCCCAGGACCATGGCCACTGTGCCCGTCCAAGCAAGGAACTATGGATATTGGGCATGGGTATGGGGATGTACGTAGTAGGGTTGGCATGGGTGCCATGGGCAGGGTTGGGTGGGTATTGGAGGGGAGGAGGGTGAGGAGAGGGGGCTGATGCTGATGATAAAACAGACAACGAGCAAGACTCACTTAGACATGGGGGAAATCGTGGTGCAGAGAGGAGCAAAAAGGAGGGAAGAGACGACACCACTTGCCAAGACGATGCCACTTGGTTATCATTTATCAAGTAAGCGGAAGTCCGGCAGCGTCAAAGCCGAATGGAAGAGGAGGAAGAGAGCAAGATAGAAGTGAACGACAAGGGTCGATAAAAAAAGTGTGGCCATGGTCCCTGGGCAATGGTAATGAAAGCGCCTCCCCCGTCCCCTAGGCCACGGACTAGGCGGCAGAGAGATCCATTTGCCATCATCAATCAAACCCCCAACCCAACACGACCCATAGACTCCCACCATCCATCAGTCGATCGGCCAGGGGCCCTCCCTCTAGGCCCAGCAATCCCCCGTCCCACTGCCGGTCGGACGCGTACCGCTGTGCGCATTGTCCTTCCTGCTACGACAAACTTGACAACCAGACAAGTTGTAACATTGCAACCCTCCTTGACCTCCGTGCCGCCTCCGCGCAACTTCACCGCGTGGGGGCCAACAGTCATGATGGCGCCAACGGTCCCAGCGACGGCTCTCGGGCCTACTGTCTAAACTAGCTCCGATATCTCCTTCAAGGGGCACCGTCAGGGCACCGCGATTAACAGCCTGGGGAGGAGCGCAAGGGCGTGCTGCGATGGGGAAGAATGACGACATGAGCAGCGGTAGGCCGTCCGCCAAGTCTGCATCGCAAGCTGAACCAGCATGGGATTGCCGGTTGACCCGCCTCAGCGCCGGCGCGCGCGTACTACGTTGTAGGCTCAAACCTCTTGACGCCCCGCTCCCATACGCTCGAGTACGCCTATTCCCCGGCACTCCAGCTCGTCCACCGCGACGGCCCTGTCGAGTGGCGGGCGCGCCAACCCACCCACCGGAAACGCGATCGTGGCCCGGCCGCTCGCCAGGGATATCTACCATTCCGCCGAATCGGGACTGCCACATGGCCCCGCGACGCACGACGCACGACGACTTGGATGCCGCAGGGCAATGAAAAGAGAAGCGAGAGCCACCGGCGGCGCTAAATCCCGTCGAATCGTTCCCCTCCGGCAGAGTAATTTGGGGACCCGGCTTCTGGTGAGTCCGGCACCTGGCACACTACTGTAAGTGCGGTGGAGGTATTTATTTTTTTCTTCAACGATGGAGCTGGCCCTACCGAGTACGTCACGGAGAAGTCCGCGGCAACCAGTATCCTTACGCGGACTTTTGACCCCTGCAAATTGGAGTGGGCATGCTCTCACCAACTAAACCGACCCTTTCGTCTTTACGTAGCCTTCCCCATAGGGCGGCCTTTAATAAACCAATCTCGGAGACTAACCAAAGGGCCAGAAGGTCTAAAGAGCCAAGTTGGCATCGTATAGCCTAATGGGCTAATATGCCGATGCTGCATTGCATCATGCAGCACATCTGCATGCGGCTTCTTCCGGCCGCTGTCAAGCGCCAATCTGCGTCAACTGCACGCCAACAGCTTGTTTCCCGCCTGAAGCCGTGGTCGGCCACGTACCAAGGCCACATGGCCGCTGAAAGCCTTCAAGTCCCGTCACCCAATCGACACCGAGTCTTGCCGAGGCATCTCCATCCAGTGTCCAGTGCGGAAGTACGGATAGGTGTCGAGTGGTGTGAGTCCAGTTCAAGCGCCTCTTTTTCAAGGACAGGGTCACAACAGGGCTGAACTACTGGAGACTGGGGGCCTTCTTTGAGCCCAGTTCAAATGTCTTCCCCTCTCGAGGCGGCCTTGGCTCAGTCTGAAATCGTCACGTTGCATCTGTATTATCTTATTCTCAAAGGGGACAGCATGCCAGGGTCCCAGATAACAGGCCATGAGCGCCATCTGCCCAGTCTAGCTAGACCGTCTTAACCGCTATTGGGTATCATCCCAAACATGGCAACAACTTGATAGAAGTTTCACTCTTCCCACGGCCTGTGCAGCGGGAACGCCCTTGAACCCTGCTGCTTCGGGCATGAACTCATTCTTACTCGTCGCTGTCTCCAGCAGCTGCCGAGTCCTTGGCCTTGGAGAAATTTAAAATAACATTTGACAAACGGTTGGTCTGGTGGCTTGCATCTCCGATGCACTTAGCAAGGTTGATACTATTGATTTCTCCTGTCTCCATCAGCCCACCTTTTTTATCACCTTTTCTTTTTCCTTTCCCTGTTTGGTTCTTTAACCCCGGACTGTCAACCTCGAGTCTCTCTATATGATACGTAACATTTGCACTGACCCATCCATCCAGTCTGTCGGTCTTCCAAGACGAGACGTGCAAAGCCCCAATCCTGCGAAACCTGAAACGCGGCAGTGCCCATATTAGCCGCCCCCGCCCCCAGATAGATAAACATGGGACTGAGAATCCTTCCAACAATGCCGTCCCAAAAAAGCGTCGGCAGTGCAAACAGGGTAGCGAAGCTCGGTCATGTCACAGAAGTGGGCTCGTATTTCGACGAGTCGTGGATGGTACCGCTGTCATGGTAAGCGCTGATGCGGAAGAGCCGGTTGGTTGGTTCCCTTGTCGGCACCTGATGTCCGAGTGCTCAACAACCCTGGAAACAACGACACATGCGGAGTACATCACACAGAGATACGAGAGATGTGATTGATGACCATTGCATTTGATAAAGATACCCTCGGAAGTGCTTTTGATACACTGTCGAAGTCATTTGTGAGTGCTTTTCCGTACTACTCTTACACATGCGGATGCAAAGTCTCAAGTTTGAAGCTCACTAGCAAGCTCCTCTGCGGTGACAGGAATTTGCTCTTCCGCTACAGTCCAGTCCTCTGTACCGCCAGACTTGCTTCTCTGTCCCTTCTCGTGGTCTATATCAAAACCCCGCTCGTGAATGGGATCCGAGGCATTCGCGCCGACGCCCTCGAGGCCGGACCCGACGTGTTTGCGCTTGCCACCGTGAAGCTCCTTGCTCGTCATGCCCTCGCCGGGGTGTCCATAGCCCTGGTGCACATCTGCTGATGTAGCGCCGGGCAACGTTTCTTTCGCAGCAGTCCCATCCTGCATATCTGGGTTAAGGGCCTGCCCGGGGATCTCGCTTCGGGGCTGGGGTGCAAAACTTCGGTCTGCAGGTGCAGTGCCTGGGGGGTGTGTTTCGAGGTGGAACTCGGGCTTGGCATCATTGCCTACCTTGACGCCGGGAGCGTGCTGGAGATGTGTGAGCTGTGTGATGGGTGGTATACGAGGGATGGTAGAGACTTACCCCCTTGGTTGTGAGAGGCTGTGATCGAGGGACCTTGCTGCTGAATTCCCCAATGGCCGGGGTTATGGAATCGGGGTTTCTGTTGACAGACATTGTGTGGTTGTATTGGGATCTTGCGAGAGATATTTCCTGGGTTGTTCTTCGGATTTTTTTAATGTTAGATGTTACAAATGAAACCGCTTTATGTCGAGTGCTTCATATAAGCAAATCTCTTCACTGATGTCGATGTATGATGTCAGTGTCTTCACACCCTCATGACATCACAACCCTAGAAGGCCGCCACATCTACATGATGCCTAGATTTTGAGATGCGATTCCAGATATTTCTGATTTAAGTAGTCGATGACATGTAGAAAGAACATGCCTGGCGTATATCATTTCTCTAATCGTCGAGCTTGGTGGAAACTATCCTTGTAGGATTGGTGGAGTACTGTCGGACGTAAGCTCCGCCTGCTACCTTGTTGGTTGAATTATTATGCGGGTGCTACATCAAGGACGTCACACGTGCCTTATCTTGATATGGCATGGGCAATGGAATATCCCATAGTGGTTGGCATGGAGAGAGTATGACGTGACATCGAGATGCTCTGGATTTCTTGCCTACCCTAGAGTCTCAGATTCGGTCAACTACGCCTCTGCTCAGGCCGGGCGATTTACTTTTTACTCAATGATTCTGACATTGTGAATACTGGAAACTTGTGTATTGGGATACTTGATTGAGGATGCGACCTTGAGATAGTTTACTTAAGAGGGTCTCATGCCATCGCTTGAAATGTCTTCGAAATGTTGGCCTGCTAGCAATCGCACCAAAGTTGACCAACTGTCGACTCAAGCGACAGACATATTAAAGGTCCTATCTCTCCGCTCGTCGTAGACTTCCCGAGTCATTGTACCACCTGGCACTGTCTCTCGAGGTTACTTTCATTCCAACAGAAGGTGGGTAGGTTGCGGGTAGAGTGAGACTGGGAAGGGTGTCAGTCTGATCCGCGTTCTGATCCGCCGTCGCGGGAACGAAAATGCCATTGTTCAACACAATGGACTGTGAAGTGGAAGGAAGCGACAGAAATAATGCCAGGTGACGCGGCCAATGGATTGGAATGGTTATCTAGTACGACATGGTTATTGATTTTGATGGCTGCTGACACGGCGTTATCGTTCAAGATGGCGATGCACGAATATCTCGTGTTGGGAATTACGGGCTTGTTTCGGCACGCCTCAATAGAGCCACAGGATGTCAAAGTGAGGAGGCGTTCGTACTTGATTGTCTTTGTGTAGCAGTCTGAGACATGCTACGTGAGGTTGAGGGAGAAGTACCCCATCATGGTTGATCAAGGACAAGAATTCAATGATACTGAGCGTCATCATAAGCTGTGCGTGCTATGCATTGCAGTCATTGGAGTGGCGGTTCTCGGCGATCGATACGGAATATTCCCGAGTGATTTCCAGACGGCTGAGATTCAAGTGAGCAAAGCGCCGCACTGGGCTCGGCACGGAGTACTTGAAGGAAAAAAAGCCACATGATTCCAGAACCTGGTCTCGATTCCCACATTGAAATTAACGTTGATTAAATGCTGCCAAGCCGCAGCGCCGCAAGCCGGCAGAGACTCAGACCAACAGCGCTGATTACGTACCGTGTCGGGTTTCGGGGCCCTTCCCCCAGGTTTGCAAAGGCGGATCGCCGACTAGCCGGGGCAGCTGAGAGCCACACCTACCGCCACAGGCGAACTAACCGCTGACACGGGAGAGAGCTGGGAAGAGGCGGCATGCAGTGAGCGTGACGGCAGATGCTGGCTGCTGAATGGCCTGGGTGCAGAAAACTATTGAGGACTCCACGCTCACTCAGCTGGCGAGCTGGCGAGCTGGAGGCTCGGGGAGATGTCGTTTGGCCAACCAGTGGCGATGGGGCATCCCAGCTAAAATGGCACGCAGCCGCGGCGTGGCATCGCTGGATGGCCATTTGTTTTTATTTTATTTTTAAAGGTGGTTAGGTAGATGACAGGTGGCGACCCTTTCTGCGAGACGCTGGAGCGTGCACTGTCTTGCTTGCAACGCACTGTCTTGCAGCGCACTGTACACCGATTGCACAACCAAGAACCCTGTCGGGATCAACTCCTTCAGAGGGGACAAGTGTCGCACCAGCACGACAGAAAAACAAGCCGGTTATCCGTATACGGACGTGGATGTGCCAGCCAGGCCAGCAGCGGCACCGACTGCGACAGGGACTGCGACAGCTACGGCGACACGCGTGTGGTGGTGGCGGCCCTTTAATTAATCGCTCTCGCAGCCGGAATCGCACTTTGGAGCCGTTCGATGATTTTACCTCCGGGTCGTTTTAATTTGGAAACGTGCCGCTGGATACGGGGGGGAGTTAATTGCGTGCTTCCATTTCAAGCCCGAGTTTCCACTTGGGCCGGCCGCTCTCCCGTGGATGCTTCCCCATCGTGGCCGCTCTGGGCAACGCGCTGAGGTCACAGCCACTCTCTGGGCCGCCACCGCCGCCGCCCCTCGTTTCCCAGGTGTCTTTCCCAGGTGTCTTGCTGGCTCGCTGTGCCGTTTTCCAGGCTGTCCGGTGGGCTGGCTCCGGTCCCCACAGGCCTGGCGCACCTACCACACTTAACGTAGGTACATGGCCGCTGCAACATCGTACCTGCCCATCCTGGCGTGGATCCAAGCAACCCCGTGACAATTGGGAGGGAAGGAACGGTGGCACTCCGTACTCTGTACTCTGTACTCATTCCTTGGTTCCTCGATTCCTTCCAGGTTGATTACTGGTCGAATCTTCCAACTCGGCCAAACTTGTTGGTTCCTTGACATGATCAGTGCTCGACCGACACACAAAACACGGCCCCGGGACATCCATTCAACGCAAATCAACCTGTCACCCGACCCTTGCTCCTCGGCTCACTCAATCGAACAGCGGACCCATCAGCACCTTACGGGGCTCCTTTTAGCTCCCTGTCCAGCCCTGCCCAGCCCTGACCTGGCCTGGCGCCCTGGCCGGTACGAGTAGCAGTACTAACGAAGCACCCCGGTCGTCGCTCGCCCACACTGGTCCTCCCTCTGAGCTGGTCCTCTGAACCGGTCCGTCGCCCGATCGCAACTGTCCTCCCTTTCTCCCTGTCCGACCAGTGCCAGACGCCATTGACGACAATAAGGGGTGTCTCTCCCTTGTGTTCTGTCCAGGCGCCAAACCCAGGATCCGTAACCACCGTCTTCCTCTATGCGTCTGGAACAAAGCGAAGGAAATAGAGACACCATAGTTGGCGCTACGCTGCCCTGGTCCACCATACGAGACAGTGCAATAATACGAGCCCGCCCGCGGGTCCCAGACCGTGAGACACCCGCCGACTGGTTTCCGAATTCCATCTCGGTTCTTTCGTCTTTGTCTTGTTGCGTCAGCACACCACCAGGTCTGCTAGTGTTCGTGTTGCTCGTTAAGAGGAGGCTGTGCTGCTCGAGTTTGCGGTCCCTCGTTTTCGCGCCACCCGCACGCACAGCTGAGGGAGCGTCGAGTCAACCGTTCAGGTTCCATTTTTCGATCCAGCGCATTCAGGCAGTCCAAGCAAACAAGTCCCAGTGTCAGGCAAAGCCCTGTGTTAACCTGATAACCTGCTAGATCCAGCCCAACCCCCGTTAAGCCCCCCGCTTTATGCTTGGTTGCTTGGTTGCTGGGCGGAGCTTGCGCTAAACTTGGCTCTCCCACAGTGTTCGGTCCGCATCCGGTGTGGCCCTGTGCATCCCCCATGCCTAATCAGACCCGCTATTCGCTCCATCTGGCACTGTACATGTACAAGCAAGGTCGGGCCCGTTGCTCGCCAACGACCTCATCAACAACCGGCTCCCGCCGCCGCTGATCCTTCTTTCGGCCCTGTTTCTCATACCCATTCTCTCGCTCGCTAGTTCCCTTCCCTCATTTTGAAGCCTCTCTTCGTATCCTGTGTGTGCCTTTCTTTCTGGGACACACTCATATCGCTCACCAGCGCAACACTTTCTTCTTCCGAGGAGGCTTGCCGCTGAGATCATCGTCGGCCTGACACAGCCTCCTCTTGGCCTCAGCTGCCACCGCCCTCTTGCGCTCGGCCGCATATCGACCGCATATCGACCGCCGCCATGTCGCAATACCACAACGATCATTACGAGAGGGAGCCTCTCGACTCCTCTCATAACCGCTACGATTCCCCTCCGCGCCATCCTGCTGCTCCCGCTCAAAGCTACTCGCCCTCGCAAACCCCGTACTACGACGCTCCTCCTCCGGCGAACCGCAACTACCACCCCAGCGCCCATCCCGACTCGGCATTCAATCGGATGCAGCCTCAGCCCCAGGAAAACTATAGCCACCACTCCAGCTCCCTACACTCCGGCTCAGCTGGCTACGATAGCCCACGCCGTGGCTCCCCCAACCCGCCAACCCACGGCGACAACGGATACTACAACAGAGGCGGAGGCGGAGGCGGGGGTGGAGGTGGAGGCAACGGCGGCAACCAAGGGTATGCCCATCCCCCTTCCCACGCCATTACCCCGGGCTCAGACAACTTTGGCGAGTCTGCGTCTGGTGGTATGGCTGGCATTGCGTACAACGTTGCTGACCGTAACCCTCGCAACAGTGGCATGGATGCGATTCACAGCGGCCAAGTGCCTCCGCCCCCTTCCCGCTCTCAGTACCCGCCGCCACCCGTGAACCCTTACTCGCCTCAGTCTAGCTACGAAGCTGCTTATGGTAACAGCCCCCATACTGGGGGCTCGCACTCAAGCCTGGCTGGCCTCGGTGCCGCTGCTGTCCCACCCGGCTCCCACTCGCCTCATCGCGGGGACCTCTACGCCGACGATCCCTACCAGGGATTCACCTCAAGAAATTCTGCTTCCGCTGCCAACCTCGGCATCGTGAATCCCAATGACATTGAGGATGACGGGGATGATGGCATCAGCTACCATAGGAACCAACGAAACTCCATGTTGAGCCTTCCCCACTCGGACCGTGGGAGACGTGCTGCCGCCGCCGCCGCGGGGGCTGGTGGTGGTGTAGCTGCGGGTAGCCTTCTATCTGCAGGTAAATGAAATTGTGCCGATGGAGAAAGATGGATGTGCTAACTGAATCGCAGGTCATTCGGGAGGAGGTGATTACGATACTGCCACACCGCGAGAGAAACCATCCGAATGGTTGGAGCAGAATCAGCACACAAGCAAAAAGTGGAAATGGGCAATCATCATCATCGTCGGTGTCCTCATCGTGGGAGGCATTGTCGGTGGTGTAGTTGGTAGCCAGCTCAGCAAGAAGGGAAAGGACGGCAGCAGCTCTGGCAGCAGCTCTGGCCAATCTGCCGAGGATGATGAGGCCAAGAATGGCGATCTCGGAGTCGACAGCGCCGAGATTAAGGCGCTCCTCAACAACAACGATCTACACAAGGTGTTCCCTGGCATGGACTACACCCCTCTCAACACCCAGTACCCCGCTTGTATTCACAACCCGCCGTCGCAGAACAATGTCACTCGTGATGTGGCAGTGCTCAGCCAATTGACCAACAAGATCCGTTTGTACGGAACTGATTGCAATCAGACTCAGATGCTCCTGCACGCCATCGACAGACTAGAGCTGAAGGATACCAAGGTTTGGCTGGGTGTGTGGCAGGACGGTAATGAGACGACCAACGCGCGACAGCTCGAGCAGATGTGGGACATCCTGGACAAATACGGCGAGGATCCGTTCGAGGGCGTTATTGTCGCCAACGAGATTCTCTTCCGCGAGGAAATGACCATTACGGAGCTGGGAACAATTCTCGACGACGTCCGTTCCAACTTTAGCGACAAGGGCTTCAACCTTCCCGTTGCCACATCCGATCTGGGCGACGACTGGACCTCGGCGCTAGCTGCGGACAGCGATTACATCATGGCCAACATCCATCCCTTTTTCGCCGGCGTGACAGCAGAGGACGCGGCTGGCTGGACCTATTCCTTCTGGGAGAACCAGAACAAGCAGTTCTGGAAGTCAGATAAGGAGAAGAACATTATTTCCGAGACTGGCTGGCCCACCAGCGGTGGAACTGACTGTGGTGGCGCGACAACCTGCACGGAAGGTTCCGTTGCGGGCATTGATGAGCTAAACACGTTCATGGAGGGCTGGGTTTGTGACGCACTTAAGAACGGCACCAACTACTTCTGGTTCGAGGCTTTCGATGAGCCCTGGAAGGAGAGATTCAACACAAAGGGAAAGGCGTGGGAGGACCAGTGGGGCCTGTTGACTGTGGACCGAAAGCTGAAGGATGGCGTCAAGATTCCCGACTGTGATGGCAAGACTGTCTAAGTTCAGTTTCACTTGATACGATATACGGTGGAGCAGAGGAGCGGTGCTGTGGACATCAGCCCTCCTTTATTTGCATCAACTCAAGGGATGCGAGGGTTGCGACGGCCATGGGCGAATGGTCTGGTCTGGTTTTTCTTTCGGCAGGGTCTTTCGGTTGCCGTCATTTGCTTGGGAGTCGGCACTTCAGAACTGTTTTCGGTTGTCTTGCAGGCTCATTGGCCTGCATCTCATGAGGATTCGGCAGAGATTCCATGTTGGATATAGTCGACGCATATTTGGGATGTCCTTCAGTGGGCATAGTTGCAACAGGAGTTTGGGAGCGAAAGGTTATGGGCATAGTCTTGGTATTGTCTTTTGTAATCATGTAAGGAGGAGGCCAGAAGGGGTATATTTCGCGAGATCCGCAAGGGGCGAGGATTAAGTAAAATTCCTTTCCACGGAGTATATAGTGGTGAGGCATGCTGAGATTAAATGCAAAAGCAGATGGACGGTAAACATACTTGAGTCTTTGATGTGAACTTAATTCGTATGAAGCAACTGCTCTCTTCTCTGTGGCTCTGATGTGGCGAGGAGTTCCCTGACCTCGATCCCAATTGCCAATTCTGATTCTCAGCTATGTCCTTTTCCCCATGCCCTTTTCACCATGTCCCTTTCCCCATGTCCCTTTCATCATGTCCTTCTCACCATGTCTTTCCGTCATATTCATTTCATCATATCTATTTGCCTATACTCCTTCCAGCATGGTGCTTAGAGATCGGCCTCGTCCATCATCTCGTTATGCTCGAACATAGCCATTGTGTCGGGTGTCTGAGGTGTCACCATGACCTTGGGGTGTATCTCATCGCAGAGGAGCGAGACAAGGTTGGTCATATGAGCAAGCTTGCTCTCGAGGGCAACAAGGCGACGAACCAGGGCGCAGCGGTCTTCTCGACATGCCGCGAGCTCGTCGTACAACGTGGTGTTGTGGCTGCGGTTTTCGAGGATTGGTGGGGGATATCCCTTGGGGCTGTCGAAGTCTTCGGCGAGAGAGTGATCGTATTGAGGCGGAGTTGCGTCGCGATCGTATTTGATGATGGGGGGCACTTCCATTCGTGCGAGGGGAGCAAGCCCGACACCCATGGCGGGAGGAGCGTTGTGAGCATTGTATAGCTCATTGTTGGCATTTTCGAGGAAGTTCCTTGCGTGGAATGGGCTGCGCGGCTGGGCTTCCCGTTTCAGGTGTCGCTCGATCATCAGTTCGACGCTGATGTTGCACATCTGCTTTCCCTGCCGACGTCTATCCCCAGCCCTTTATTAGCACCCAGCTGTAACATGACTATTTTATGGGATTTCTGAACTGGAAAGAAGCCGTACCTTCTATCTAGGAGCATTGTGAGGGCTTCCCGAAGCATGACCTGGCGGACAGGCACAGTGGAATGCTGGTACTCGTCCTTGCGGGCGGCGCGCTCGCAGGCCTGCCACAGGGCCTGGTATTCGGCCTCGCGGGCGCGGATCTCGGCTTGCTTGAAAGGGCTCATACGGTGGGTGCGAGGCATTGTGGTTGTTGTGGGATTTGGATGAATGATTTAGGTAGAAACGGGTTGGTTTGGGGATGGAGAGGGGAGCAAGAACTGGGCTGGGCGAGAGTGAAGTAAGTAAGTTGGATTGGGCTTTG
>JAANBB010000671.1:0-16446 GCA_014621425.1 Cylindrodendrum hubeiense | reverse complement strand
GGTGAGCTTGGAGGCGTCAAGGAGAGCGACGGAGTTGCCGTTGGTGACGGGCTCGACTTCCTTCTTGTGAAGGGCTGCGGCCGTCAGGTCGACCGCTTGGGTCTGGACAGCGGAGGGAGCCATGGCGATGACGGGGTAGTCAATTGGTGGCGGGAAGCGGTGATGGTGGACGAAGTCGTTGGTGACTCAGTGGACAATGAATGGCAAGCTAAGTTCCTGGCAGTTGT
Source organism: Cylindrodendrum hubeiense (assembly GCA_014621425.1). Classification (NCBI taxonomy): domain Eukaryota; kingdom Fungi; phylum Ascomycota; class Sordariomycetes; order Hypocreales; family Nectriaceae; genus Cylindrodendrum; species Cylindrodendrum hubeiense. The sequence goes on along the minus strand of JAANBB010000671.1, from coordinate 16,219 downwards.
ACAAGCACGCACAGCACACTAACACGGTACCTATACAGAAGGATTGGAACAAGAGAGGATCCAAGACAACCAGCCACTGGGTACCAGACGTAACTTTATACCGGGCGCCCCTTCCACTCCGCTTTCTCCCTGACACCGAACCGCCGAGTGCGAAGGGGGCAGGTGACTCGAGAATAGGTGCGAAACGGATATCCCGCCTCTGCCCGCGCCACGCTCGGCGCCGGCGTCGATAACGACAGGATCCAGCTAGTCATCCGCGCGCACAAAGCACAAAACCCACCCAGCCCACCGCTCCGCCGCCACTATCGAGGGGCCACAATGCTGGGGGTCTCCGTGCGGCTCCACTCTGCGGGCAACGGTGGTTCTGTGAGAGTCTGGGCGTTTGCCGAGAGATCGCTGTCTCCGACGGGCCTGGCTCTGGGTTTTTTTTTGCTATTCTGGTCTTCGTCTCGCCCATTGCCTTGTCCTCGCTTCTGGGCTGCTCAATGTGCTCCCTTGGCCGTGCTGCGTTGTACGGCGGGCCAACTCCCACCACCGGAGACGGGCGGCTGTTGGAGGTGGGTGTGTGCCCCGGCCGGTGCGGAAGCAATGCCGACTGCGAACCCCGCCGCCGCAGGGCGTGAGAGGGCGCGCTCCAGCACGCCCATCGGTTTACACGCCTGCATGCCACGGCTCAGTGACAGGCCGGCAGGTCGCAGATTAGCAGGTCCGAGGATGGACAAATGGCGTCCAAATGCAGCTGCGGGCCGAGCTTCGAGTTGATGCCCTGTCGCCGCCGGTATCAACCAAGACGCCAGCACAAGGATGGCATTGTCCAATCCCCCCCACGGCGGCCACGGCGGCCACGGCGGCATCAATTGATGATGATTGTACTCGGCCTATCATGGAGACAAAACATCTCATGTCCCGGCCATCCACGCACATATCTCCCTCAGATTGTCGGGATTTTCATCGAGTGAGGGCGGAATTGCACCTTGGTCCGTGGGTTGCCGCGAATTGCCGTGTCTGGCCAAACGCGCGGCGGGCGGCTTTATTTATGAGGTCATGCCTCTTCGTTCCGCCGTGGATGAGCTACCCTAGACCCTGGGTGGGGATGGTGGCACCGCATGCAAACGTGCATATATCGCCGATCTGATGTATCAGAGTAAGATGCCGGGTTGGATTGTTGAGGGATCTGACTTTGGGACGTCTTGAACCATAGGTATCCGTGGCCTGGGTGCCATTGTTGGGACTGCGGCAACGCGAAGAACGCGGCGCCCCCGTGACAAACCAAAAGACCAATGGCCAGTAGAAAGTGCCAATTCTTCGTGAATGACCAACTTAGGCTCTTGGTTCGTCAAGCACGTTCCTCGAGGTTAACCTGAATCAGCTCCCGAGAGCTGACACATGACTCCTCACATCATGACCTGCCCAGAGCGTCATGGTTCAAACAATGCTTGCGTCATTCATTGCTGTTGCTTTTGTCTGTCTTGTCTGTCTAAAATGCGGACGCCTTGAGTCATGCATGAGGCCTGTTGAAGACCGCTTAACTACTCATCCCGGCCCGGCAGATACGTAAGGATGCCACGCCACATTACCACCGCCGCCAAAACTACGCCGTAAGCCGGCTCTTCAAGATCGCTCGGCTTCCCGCTTGCGCTGCTCCTCCTCCATGATCTCCCGCTCCCGCGCGGCGTCCTCGACCTCGGCCTTCATGCCCTTGGCCCGCTGCCGCGCCTCGTACATGTCGCGGCTCTTCATGATGCGCTGCACAATCTCGCCGGCATTGACCTCGGAGAAGGCATGCTCGCCGATCTCCTGGTAGATACCCATGGCCTTGGGCGCCGTGTACGGGTCGTACGTCAGCGGCATGAAGGATGTCGGGCCGTGGTAGACGGCGTCGGGAGTACCCCGCGGGAGCGACGTGAGGTACGTCTTGGTGGGCGTAAAGGGGGCGCCGAAGACGACGGCGTTGATGTACTGGGGGGTGTTAGCTATCAAGGTGAGAGAATGATATGATCTGACGGGCCTACCTTGCACTGGAGCACGCAGAGGCCACGCTCAAAGGTGTTCATGATGGGATAGTTGACACCCTTCCACTGGTTGATGACGTAGTCCTCGTGGACACCGACGACGACATAGGCGGGAGGATAGTCCTCGCCCTTGCCCTGGCGCTCGTTGACAGACTGCTCCGAGTACCAGCCGTCGGCGCGCGCCAGCTCCTCCTCCTCGATGACGACACGGCGCAGAAACTCGATGTGGCCGCTGGAGAAGAGGTCGAAGCCGCCGTCGACGTACACAACGCGCTGGCCGGGCTTGGGGCCGGGGCCCTCGATCAGCTGGCGGAAGGAGCCCTTCTCCTCCTCGGTGTCGGCGGCCTTGGCCGGGCCCGAGGCGGACCAGAACCAGACGTCGGCGCCGGGGGCCAGGCCGGAGGCATCGGTGGCGTAGAGCCGCATGCGCTCCATCATGGCGGCGGACTGGACGCGGCGCTCGTCGTCGGTGCCGTCGCCCTCCTCGCCGGCGAGCCTCTTCTCGAGCGAGCGGATGAAGTGGGTCCTGGTGCACAGCAGCATGCGGCCGACGAGGTCGGTGGTGGAGATGCCCGGGGAGCGCTTGACGACCTTGAAGCGGCCGGCCTCCTTGACGAAGCGGTAGCAGTCGTTGCCGTCGCTGTCCGAGGTGATGTCGTCGCCGTGGACGACGTACTTGCAGCCGTAGTGCGAGATGTACGGCAGGTAGGTGACGTAGGGCGCCGCGCCGACGGACCGGGTGACCCATCGGCAGGCGTTGGTTGCGGCGAGGCTGTAGTTGTTAGTCAGGGGAGCCGTAAGGGGAGCCGGCGAGGTCGCGAACAGGCGTGAAGCTGTACAGCGGTGCTAACATGCCACTCGGCAGCAGAGACGACCTGGGATCCGGAAAGGGCGTAGTCACCGTTCTTCGAGGGTCATGACGGTCGGGCCCTTGTTGGCGAGGATCTCCTCGTCGGAGTGGACGCCGGCGTAGAGCTCAGTGCCCAGCTGGCGGGCCTGTACAATGGCACCGGCATGGCCTGGAAGTTGTCAGCTGCGGTGCGTCGCCGTGGGAGCACACCCAAAACTCACCGTGGTGGAAAAAGTCGAAGCATCCGTCGACCCAGATGCGGCCCTCGACGAGCTCGGGCGCGGGGTCGCCCTCGAGAACGAGGCCCTCGGTGGAGTTGGCGGGGTCAATGTCTGCCGGCGACATGGCGGGCGGGTGCGTAGATGGCGAGCGGAAGCTTGCAAGGAGACGGCAAACGAGAAAATCAGTCCACGTGGCTCGGCAAAAAATGTGATGAGGCTCAAGGGAGAGCTCTCGCGATAGCTGGGTACGTAGTCGAGGTTGGCACACGCTGCCCACTACGTCAGTTAATTAGGGGGCGCGTGCCGCTGGGGATGGCGGGCTGGGCTGGCCTAACAATTTCGTTTTACGGACGGGCGCTGCTCTGATTGGCGCGTGCCTGGCGGCGTGCGTGGATGGAGCCGTTTGCTGCGCGCCATAACCGACCAGACGAGTTAATTAGTCGTCGCATCTTTCACCGACTATCTGGCTGGCAGGCTTTCACATGTGAATCAATGTGCATCCATTGTTGAAATCTCTCAGTTCGATTGATGATAATAATGATGGTAGTGACGGGTGGTGGATTCTCTTGTAACTAACCACAACTTACAAGTCTCTCACAGCTAAACAAGTAGATGGAGTCTAGCTCACCAGACGAATACAGCGCCATCCACCCAAAGCCAATTGTGCATCTGCCTCGTGCCCACGTTGCACCGTTCCTGTGCCCTTGGCTCAATCGAGCCAGAACCGTCCCCAATCGTCCCGTTCGCCGCGTACGTCCGCATCTTGGCCGGCCTCATTCTCGGTTTCTGTTCTAGCTCCCGAGCCTTCATCTCCGGCCTTGTCGCGAAGCTCTCACCGAGCGCCCCGGTGGTGTTCCCTGAAGCGCTCCACCCCTGCCCGTCACGTTCCCGATCGATTGGCCCACGCCCCGCGATCCCGCGCATCTGGAGGTGCCCGTCAACACCAACCGCCACCGTCGCGGAGAATCTCTGCGCCTGGGAGTGCCCAGCCTGCCGCATCCCGGCAACCGTTCGGTGGGACGGACGGAATAAGCCTTGAATCGGACCCGCGGGCGTGGTCGGGATTTTCACGGACCCAGAGCGATCCCTGGTGCCATGGGGATGGCAGCGTTGCGATGGAGCCCTGAGGTGGGAATGGCGATCGAACCCACGCGGGTGGGAGACCATGGATGAATACAAATACAACCACGTCCTCGTCTGTCGTTAACTCTGCTTCCACCATCTCCCTCTCACCCCTCATCTTCACCCCGAAAACCACACTCAAGATGAAGTTCTCTGTGCTCTCTGCCGCTCTGGCCCTGACGCCCGCCGTCATGGCCGACTGGAAGATTTCCAAGAACCGGGAGATCGAATACTCGTCGGTCGAGGGTTTCTTCCTGCAGGACAACACTACCACCGACGCCACCACCTTCGACTATGTAAGTCAATCCGCTGCCCATCCAATTACGCAACCCCGGCTGACAACTCCAGGCCGACTGGAACTTTGGTCTCTTGAACCGCACCTACACCAGCGACCCCAAGCGCAAGACCATCAAGCCCAAGGGTCGCAAGCCCTACAAGGCCCCCTGGCCCAAGGGTTACACCACCCAGTGGGAGCGCTTCGAGAAGTATGTCGAGCACCTCAACAAGAAGGCCCCCAAGGACACCCAGTACAAGGTGCTTGTCATGGGCCGCCACGGCGAGGGTTTCCACAACGCCGCCGAGACCTACTACGGCACTCCGGCCTGGAACGTGAGTCGAGTCTTTCTTACATGCTTCCATGACGGGACCAACTAACGCATCGCAGTGCTACTGGTCTGAGCAGACTGGCAACGCCACTGTCACCTGGCAGGACGCCCTCCTGACCGAAGCCGGTCTGGAGGAGGCCTACAAGGCCAATGCCTACTTCGAGGAGCGCTTCGAGCAGTACGGCATGCCCTACTTTGAGTCGTACTACACGTCGCCCCTGGCCCGCTGCGTCATCACCGCGCGCGAGACCTTCGCCAACCTGGACCTCCCCAAGTCGCACCGCTTCCTGCCCGTCGTCAAGGAGTCGTTCCGCGAGAGCATCAGCATCCACACGTGCGACCACCGCTCCAACAAGACGTACATCAGCACGCTGTTCTCTAAGCTCCGCTTCGAGAAGGGCTTCGCCGAGACCGACGAGCTGTGGACCGGCACCAAGGGCGAGACCACCGAGCACCAGCTGGCCCGCAGCAAGGACATCCTCGACGACGTCTTCACCAGCGACGACGCCACCTGGATCAGCGTCACCAGCCACTCGGGCGAGATCAGCAAGCTGCTGACGACGCTCAACCACCGCACCTTCAAGCTGTCCACCGGCCAGATCATCCCCGTGCTCGTCAAGGCCAAGCAGGTCAGCATCGAGCCCACCTCGACCTACGCTTCGTGGTCCACCGAGGCCACCTGCAACGCGCCCCCGGTCACCAGCATTTCTGGCCAGGGATGCGTGTGCTCTACCAGCACCACCTTGGCTTCGACCTCTGCTACGGCCACCGCCGCATGAAGACAATGAACGTGTAATTAGACATGATATTAGATGATTACCTATAATGCTATGAGTGAAACGTACCCAATTCCTGCCTCAGTTGTGAGAAGTTAGAGCCGGACGACTGTAGTGCCCACAAACTTACACGGAGCCCGAGACCCACACGTTAGAGTCATCAACCACCCCACCCAGCATCCACAAGTTAAACCCACACACCCACACATTCACGAAAGGCTCTTGATGAAAAATTAGAACGGTTTGACCTTCATCAAATACGAGTCACGCCCGGTTAGCTCAATCGGTAGAGCGTGAGACTCTTACGAGTACGCAATCTCAAGGTTGCGGGTTCGACCCCCGCATCGGGCTATTCCTATCATTACCATGCGAGCATCCGCGAGGCTTTCTTTTTGCCATCACTCACAAGTGGTGGTGATCTTTTCGACGGTCTGTTGCTCGAGGAATTCACAAGGCGAGACTTCGCAACTCATCCAATGTGCCCGACATATCCTCTGGTGGTATTACTATTGAACGGGAAATGACTAAAAAGATCATCCAGAACGCTGCATGTACAAGTCCTTGCGCCTGACCAAAACGACATCTCACACCAAGCCACGGACATCTGTGCCGGGCTGCCCCAATCCGGTTACATTGTTCCCTAACGGGTAGAGTACCTACTTGTCATGAACCGATCTTGAACTGGGCGTTGAACCACGAGATGCACTGGTCCTCGGCCTCGGTGGCCTTCTTGGCAAGGTCCTCCATGTCCAAAGCGGCACGGAGAGCGAATCCATGGGTGGCATCCTCGTAGACGCGAATCACACCCTTGGCACCCTCATGCTTCCCTTCGAGGAGCTCCTTGATCTTAGGGGTGTGGTGCACCTTGATCTGGTTGTCCTTGTCGCCGACGGCAATGGAGACGGGGAGAGTCACCTTCTCGATGTCGCCCGGGAGATCCAAGAAACTGGGATGGCCGGCGAAACCAGCGTCAATGAGCGGCTTGCCGTCGATCTCGGCGCCGTGGGCGAGGAGGATAACGTGCTTGCCGCCCCAGCAGAAACCGGCGGCGCCAATTGGAAGCGTGGCGCCCTCCTCCTTGCGCAGCTGCTCGAAGAAGCCCGTGACGACGGGGAACGTCTTGGCGATGCCGTTGCGGATGATGAAGGGGATGAAGGCACAGATGGCACCGAAGATATGATACCTAGTATTGTTAGCAAAGCCCAATTGGTGTCAGTAAAGAAGAGCCTCACGCCTTGGCCAGATAATTCCCGGTCTGGTTGGCGGCAACGAGCTTATCCATCATCCACAACGGCGCGGCCTGGCCATTCATGAAGTCGGGGACGTAGACCTTGTAGTCACCCTTGTCGGCGTACTTATCGGCAAGGAGCCGGATATTGACAAACTCCCAGCCAAAGGCGTCGGGAATGACGACAATGACGGCCTTCGCCTGTCTGCCATCCGCGGGCTCGGTGACGTAGGCGTCCAGGCCGTGGAGCTTGATGTCTTTTCCTCGCGGCTGCCCTTCGTGGACGCTGCCCTCAAAACAAGCGGGACAAGACATGGCGGTGCTGGATGGTGCTATGCGATTGGTTGATGGAAGTGAGTGGTAGTGTGCTGTGAGGATGCCAATGTTGATGCCTGGGGATCCAGCCAATATATGCTGTTCGGTCGATCTAATCTAATCCGGAGCAGATCACGGTCCAATTCAATCGGCACGCACTCCCGAAGGAGTACGCCGGATGACTTGAATAATTGCAGCGGCTGAAAACCGGTGGCCTTTAATTGGCCGACGCGGGGACAATGGCTGGCTGTCAAATCTCTAGCCCTGCAACGGGCCAAGGTTAGCCCGCGTCGCCATGTACCCTCATTCTGCCATCGTGAAAAGGGAAGTCAGTTCGTGAACTTGTGCAGCAACTATGCGTAGAGATCCTCTATCGACGTTGCAATCTTAGCCGGGTGAGTCACTAATTGGCCGAAGCATCTATGGAGCTGATGTGGGTTTTATTATTTCCGGATGAGCCTTCGGGAACACCCCCACATCTTGCTCCTCACCACCTTACGTGTTAGCCCGTTCAAGCTCAATGTTTCGCTTTTCTAATCCACAACATCCTTCTCGGCATGAATCTTCAGTCCTCACGGGGCTGATGACTTCCAAAGCGCCGTAAATTATACGCTTGCTGGAGGGGCTTTGGCAATCTACATTCTTCCCCAACACCCGTTTCTGCGCAGCGTGATCCGTCGCGAGTCTGGGTTAAGTCATAATCTATCGATTCTTGACATGCAACACATGGAATACTGCAATCTATAATCGTTAAGGATTGTGATGTTGTATGAGTATGCACGTATGGTAAATTGCAACCACCACTAGTACTGCGTCGCGCTCTGGCTTACAGTACTTACATTGACCTGCAAATTGCGTCAAGTGAAGGATCAGAATCGTACAATCGCTACCGCAAGCCAGTCACCTTCTCGGTACTGCTACTACCCTTTTCATGACTCGTTTCATACGCCCCCGCGTGATTTTAACAGTGCCAAAAGACGTACAGAATTCTCTGTCTCGGGATGACCTGGTCCTATAATGGAACATCGTAATTGCCAGCATTGCCGTAAGAGTGAAGATGCTTCTTGGCCGCGGCCAACGTCGCTCCAAGTAAAAGCCAAGTTGTGCATAGCCTGAAGGGTATCCGGATGATCCTCTCCAAGCACTTGCCGCCGGAGATCTAATACCTCAACTTCCATAGGCTCAGCTTCGTCATAGCGTTTTTGTACACAGTATGTTGACGCGAGGTTGGCCATACTCTGGATCATATCCGGGTGCCTCTTTCCAAGTATTTCCTGCTGAAGTTCTAATACCTCAACTTGTATAGACACAGCTTCATCATAGCGGCCCTGTTTCCGGTATGTCATCGCGAGGTTGCCCATGCTCTGGATTGTGTCCGGATGTCTCTTTCCAAGTATCTCCTGCCGAAGATATAATACCTTGACTTCTATAAGCTCAGCTTCATCATAGCGGCCCTGCATATGGTATGTTACCGCGAGATTAGCCATACTGCGAATTGTATCCGGGTGCTTCTTCCCAAATATCTCCTGCCGAAGATCTAATGTTTTGACTCCTGTGAGCTCAGCTTCATCATAGCGGCCCTGTTTACAGTATATCATCGCGAGGTTGGCCATACTGTGAATTGTATCTGGGTCCCTCTTTCCAAGTATTTCCTGCCGAAGATCTAATGCCTCGACTCCTATACACTCAGCTTTATTATAGCGGCCCTGTTTATAGTATGTTGTCGCGAGATTAGCCATACTACGAATTGTATCCACGTGCTTCTTCCCAAGTATTTCCTGCTGAAGATCTAATACCTCGACACCTATGATCTCGGCTTCGTTATAGTTGCCTTGGTTCTGATATGTAATCACAAGGTTGGCATTGCTGCCAATCGTATCCGGGTGCTTCTTTCCAAGTCTCTCCTGCCGAAGGTGCAAAATCCTTTGGGCTATTGGCTCTAGTGCACTCCACCGCCCTCGGTCATGTAGGAATATGAATACTCTATCAAGCAGCTCCAGTACCTCGATTTGCTTCTCGGATACCTCTGTCCACTCTGCCACTTGTATAGCATGGGCAACATACTTTTCACACATCATCCAAGTTTCTGTTTCAGATTTAGGGAAAAAACTCGCCACAATTCGTATAGCCATGCTGGAGAAGTATGTCTCACTTTGATCCATTGAGTAGCCTGGCCCAGCGGGCTTTCTTGCAGACATACCGTATCGTGTAGCCTCCTGTACGAGCTTATGCGTCTCATAGCTTCGGCTATCATCGTTCGTTTGACGTGGGCGAACAAAAGAGTATTCTTTCAGCCGTGTAATAGCTTGGATGACCTCCAGCTCATCCGGATCTTTAACAAGGTTTTTGCAATCCTCATTATTATACGCAATGGCAGCTGCCAATATCTCATGTGGAATGTTTTGGTTATCGAGAAATGCAATAACGTGGAGAATCCGATGCGCCATCTTGCTCTCCTGTTGGATACGGTTGATGGAGATGCCCCATGTCTCCAGGACGCTATTGGGTACACCGGGTCTTCTGTGACGGTCAGATTCGGTTGTCTTTAGAATGGACCACCGTTGCTTGTCCTGTGCTAGGAGATGCAAGTACTCTCTGACTGGGGTTGATGTCCTTCGCATGTATGCCCCGGCCTGTGAAATGGCTAGCGGAAGCCACTGAAGTTCTTTCATGAGGAGAGCAGTTTCCATTTCGAACCCACTAGTCCCTCTGGCCTGTGTGGTCTTGAAGAGGGTCTGCGCCTCATCTACTGACATCCGGGCGACCTCAATGCCCCGCGGCGCGCCCACGAGCGTCCCCACAATTCGTTCATCACGGCTTGTCCACAAAACCGTCCCTTGAGGAATGTACTTGTATAGGTTCGTCTTCTGTTCCGCCGCTTGGCCAACCCCAAAGAGCGTCAAATCGTCGGCGTTGTCGATAATGAGGACCCAATTCTGTTCCGCCTCGATACGGCTACGCACCGCAGTGAGCAAGTCTTCGCCCTTCAGCATTGGGTCTATATCAAGTTTCTTTGCGATCGCTTGATAGTCGTGTTCGAATGTTGCCTCGCTATCGGCATGCACCCAGTAGACAGAGCAGCCCCCGTCATTGGACTGACGGTATGCGTAATCAAGCGCGATCTGTGTTTTCCTAGGTCCTTTAGCAGATGTTTAACCCACAGCCCATGGGAAGAGCGAGAACATACCCCGACCCGCCCAGGCCCCATAGTGCAGCACTACAATATTTCGATGTCCGCGGCAGGAGCGTGTCGAGTCGGCTGATGAGGTCCGGGCGATGGACTACATCTTCGTTGCGGGGGTAGGGGATGATACGGACGGCGGGTTGGGCGGACGGTGGGTGGGGCAAGTGGTGGTGATGAACATCGCCGTGGACGTCACCCTGGTGGATGGTGTTGTTGTCCCGGAACTGGCTATGAGCCACCTCGCGCCCTAGCCTATCCATTCTCAATGCGCGAAAAGCAGCAGGTTGACGTTGCTGTTTACTGCTGCTGTATACTGTTATTGCTCTCAATTAGGCTGAGGGATGTTGCGGGACGAAGTAAATCGGTCAGGTTCTTGCATCAGGCTGAAGAAAATGGCTATATTTAGCACGCATAAATATTCTGCCGGATCCTCATTCAAACCCTGCGCAGCTGATCGGGCCAAGGTCGACAATATTTGAGGCAAGCAACAGCACGCCCAGTACCGACTGACGAATCTCACCGCCAGAAATTTAGCGTGAAACAGCACAGGCTCGCTATAATTTCTTTACATCGTCTATAATAGACTTTCTTTATGAACCTCGTGGACTTGAAAGTGGTGAGATCCATGAGACGTGAAGTTGTCAAAGCATTCATATTGTTTTCATACATATCTTAGATGAAGGTCAAGGGGTCCAATAGACAGTTGCAATCTTCGGCTGTGCTACGTCTGAGATATAAAAGCTGACAATATAGCTTTTTGTGACTAGGACCATTTCGGCATATATTGGCAGCCTAGCACAAGCCCTAGTAAGTCAGGGGGGATTTGTTCAGCGATTTCAGTTTCAAGAGCATGCCTCCTTTTAACTTTAAATTAACATCTGTCACCGATGGCCTTGTAAGGAATCCGGCACTTGGATTGCGCAACACCGACAAGAGATTGTGTTGATTTATTATGTCTGCCAATTTCGCAGTGCAGACGTCTCAATGCTGTCATAGTATCGCCCTGTTTTCTTCGAGGACCTTCCTCTGCAGCGGCGATCTGATCTTCGACCGGCGACAACAAAATCCGCTGAGGGTTTGAAAAGTCAAGACACGGTTGCTTTGAATCCAAACGACGCCATTACAAGGTATATTATAGTGTATTCCCCTACACATATCAAACATCAAACTGACTAATTGAAGTGTGATGAGTAGCGTCCTATTTGAGCATGATTCAAGATAGATGGTCTCCGGGCGAATGGAGTGAAGATCTAAGAGTTTGATGTACATAGGTTTAGTATTATTATCCCAGCCCCGCTCATGGTATGTCGCCGCGAGGTTTTCCATGTTCTATTGTACATCGACCCGCCATCGGGTGTAGATTCAAGTAGTCCTTAGTCGCCGTTACAATCGCACTCGGTCGTGCGCGAGCCGTAGCTGAGTTACCTGATAGCAGAGAGCTGGATGCCCTGGATCTTCTCTTGGGCACTAGGGCCATGCCGATGAGGCCAATCCTCTCTGAAAGTCGCGAGACCTGCAAGTCGATCCTCTACGAGAGTCGCAGTACTGGGAATTCGAACCTCATGATAGTCGCTGTGCTCGTGGACTTGAGAGAAATCGAGTAGCTCTGAAGCTGGGCATCTGCAGAGTCATGAATTTCTCGGTCGAAAACAATCCAACTCGCTCCCTTTAGCGAGACATCTGTTGTCAGATATATGGGGTGCTTTGGCTGGCGTCGACGAGTCGCATCCGTGCCAGAAGAGGATGCATGTCGCTTTGGCTCCTGTTCGACCTTTTTCTGATGAGAAGCTGGAGCCTTGTCTTTGTCAAAGACAATCTTGGTCCATTTGGCCAGTAAGACTCGAGCAGACCAAGTGGGAAAAGTCGATATATGCTGACATGCTGCATTCGTTTCAGTAACGAAGCGCAATATTCTCAACAATGTCGAACTTACCGATTGGCTCGGTGACAGAGACCGTCTGCCCTTCGCGGCGGTTGTCGTCCCACTCGTCCAGTGGCTGGTCCGGTCGCTGGTTCTCCATGCTGAGCTGGGCCTCGAGCTCCTCCGCCTCCGTGACGGCTTCCATGTGCATCCGGGTCGAGGCATCCGTGTCGAGTGCGATGGGCTGTCCAGTGCGGAGCACCTTGACGCGCGATCGCAGAATCGCCTTCAGACCCTCAATCTCGCCCGGGGTAATGGTCGGGCGCTTGTCGGCCGCGCCCTCGTCTGCCGCGCCGCCGTCGCCCACTTTGGACACCCTCCCGTCTCGCGTGATGTTTCTGCCAGTCTATTCCGAACTACTAACACACGACTCGCCTAGGATTCGCGGAAAACAAAAACAAAAATAGTGAAGACGATCGTCTATAATAGTCATGGTACTCGAACGCAGCCTTCATCATGTCGAATGCACGCTGCTCGTAGCCCTCGTCTTCTGTCGCCGTATGCTTGAGTGTGAAGATTCCCACAGTCTCCTCCTTGCCGAAAATGTTTACCGCGAGGAAAGGATCGTAGTCCTCCTGATAGAGACCGGGAACCCAACCCAGAGAGACGGCGTCTGTGAACTTCTAGTTCAACTCGTAGGATTCCCACATGAGCCTCGTCCCCTGTCTTCATATTGCCGTCGGCGTGGCTGGGATTCCAAGGTGGAATAGGTCACATATCCCAATCCAGCATCGGATGGCACCGTGGCGTATTGGTCGAATAGCTGATCCAGTTCCTCCCCCTCAATCATGGACATGTCCTTGCCGACGTTGGTCATCTCGTCCCAGCGGCGTCGTCGAGGCGGATCCGTTAGCGATGATAGAGAATACAGCTTATCCCAGATGGCAAAGCTGCCTTTCCCATGAGCGAAGTCCTTCTGCTCCTCTTGGCAACATCCGTCTCTTGGAGGTTGATGATGTCGCTTCTGGCGGGCATGCCAAAGCCGCTAATGCTGACTAGTAGTATAGGGATCAAGCCAATATCGACATTGCATAGACTACTCAGTTCTTTCCCCATTATGTACAGTGTAAAGAGAAAGGGCTGAGATAGTGCAGATCTGTAGGATATGGTATATATGTCTTTCACATTCCAAGATGGGACGTCTTCGCCGTGTGATGATCAGCATGTACGCCAATCGATGGGACGAGAGCAAATGGGACGGAAATCGAGCCGCATGTTTACTGACGGTTTGTGTGGTGAACTTGATCACCCTGTCCCATTTGAACGTTGTCTTCGTCCGTGCCATCAGGTCTGTATGATTCATGACGGGCAGTTGAGAGATTCCTGATTGCACAGAAAAATCACTTGGCCTGTACAGAGCCGTCAAATTCGACCTCAACAGAAATTCGCCAAAGTTCCACGCTTTTCTTGGATCAACACCGATGTTGCCTTGTAATTTGGCATAGGCGGGCAAGGCGCCGAAGTTCTTCGCGACACGTCTTCGAGGTGGACTCGGACTCGATCTTGTTATCAGGCTAAGCCCATAGTTCAATAAAGACCTGGTTGTGGAAAGAGTGACCATCCTCCGTGACCGTTGACTCGAGATACTTTTCCGCCTCTAGCTTCCAGGCATCCACAGTTTCAGACAGGCCTGCGATCAAAAAGGCCCCCGCGGCAGCAACTTGCGAAGACGGCGCATCTGATACTCTGTCGCGCACAGGTATTGATGGGCGAGGGTAGTGTATGTCTTTCCCCCCACCATCTGTTGTTGTGGACTTGACAGTTGAGGCGGTGTTTTCGAGGTTGTTAGGGCTCTGATGGCTTCATACAAGTTGATGAATCCAGATATATATTGCCGGCATCTATAACAAGGGAGCGTTGATCGGCGAGGCCGCTTTGCTAAGCTTCATCGTTTAATTCGATGACCACCTCTCGAAGTGAGGTGCGGCCGATTTCGTACATCTTTGTATATATTCTACCGGCTGGTAAGTATGATTTGAGATAACGGGGGCACAATGATGTGAAGGAAATCGAAACTTACTGTTGTATTCATTGTGACTCGGTGAAATCACCAAAGTGTTTTTCAGCTGGTGCCATATCGGTAACTCTCGGAGTGAGACGTTATCAACTTATACGCGATATCGGTCCGCGTAGCTCGATGGGTAAGGCTCCGGGTGCGTGTTTTACAGCGGTGTGTCCTGAAAAATTGGAAATTGTAAGCTTTGTGTCGTAGGACGATGAGACTCGGATTCGACTTTACCTTTCCGATATGCAAGCCAAGGATACGTGGTGTTCTCGCTCCCCTTGCCCGGGATAACTATGATTCGAAGGGCTCACCGATCCCCATGGTATCCAGTGCTTATATTCTCCAATGCCCGTAATTGGAAAAAGGAGTAAGAGTGTTTTGATACCAGGAATCAGACCCCAGCGACGGACCTAGGGGTGCTGGGGGTTTATATTTATATTTCGTGGGAGCGTAGTTGAGGGTGAGTCACAGGACGTTCAAACTGTTTGCTTCAACTCAGAAGAGTCATAGATTATTTGGCTCAGAGGTGATGTGTAACTAGTTTGATTGAGCTGTCTGTGCAGCAAGATGCCCGTTGCCGTGTTGCGTTGTCTCTTGGCATGGGTCATCATAAGGGAGGTTGACTCCCAGGCGGGCAGATCTAGCGGTGTCGGTTTAAATGAGCGCTAGTAGCTCTGTAGGCTAGCAACTAGTTTGCCACGGACGAGTATGATAGACAGTTACAATCAAGATGGGTCAGACATTATTAGTACTCCATTAGTTAGAGTCAATCATGGCCAACTTGGGAAGGGAGGCTCATCTCAATAGAAGTGGCCTCCACCTGCGTAGGCGTCCCCACCGTGCCACGCCGTGCCACGCAGCGCGGCGGATAGAGCTGAGGTACGATACAACGCTGCAACCAGCACAGTGGGCGCTAGCGGCAGTGGCCACAGTGGACCCTGGACGGTCTCGGCCGTGCCGTTCAGCGAGGCTTCCCACTGTGGACATGCTGGAACCCGCCGCAAACTCATGGCTTGCAGCAGCGCGCGTGGGCATCGTGGGCGGCGCTGGGGAGGGGCCTCAGGTACGAACTCGGAACTGCGGGCACTTTCTGCGGCCTCCCTCGTGGGCGCTTTGTGGCGTGTCGCGTGTCGACGCCTTAGACTTTGGATAGCTTCGCTTTTTTCGCTTCTGCAACAAGCAACCGGCAACCGACGCGCAACAAGCTTCGACAGGCGACGACGTCTCTACCCGATCCAGACGTCCGCGACACATCCGCAGTTGGCCGGCTTCATCCGATGCTGCTGCTGCAACGCTAGCCCAGAGACAAACAAACCAGACACGGCCAGACACTGCTCACCCATGCTGCTTGCGTGCAAGCCCATCCCCTGGCGGCGCGCATCCACACACACCTCGCTGCGGCGCAGGACAGTCCAGCACACAGTCCGGTACGCACCACCACAGCGACCACAGCGACCACAGTGAACCAGCAGCGACCGCACACAGTCCAGCGCTCGCCGGTCCCAGGTCGTCTCGGTGGTCGGACTCGGTCTCATTCAAGGTCCAAGATCCATCGCGTGCGTGGCCACTCCGGCCAGACCAGGCCACACAACCCGCACGTTGCCCGCCCGCCCACAAGGCCCCAACTAGCAAACATGCCGCCCAGAACGCCAAACTCCGGCTCGACGCCCATCTTCTCGACCTCCATCTTCTCCTCCTCCTCTTCTTCTCGCCCGGCCACTCGCGACGGCGGCAGCGTCGACCCCCTCACCACCACCCTCAAGGACCGCAAGCCCTCCTTCTCCCGCAAGTCCTCCCTGTCCCGCCGCGGCAGCTCCTTTGGCAACGGCCCCAATGCCTACGTGACCGATGCCGCCGCGCCGCCTGCCCTGCCCGACTACGCCCTCGCCGCCGCCGCCAAGATCACGCCCCGAGCAGACATCCGCGAGTCTGACGTCTCTGCCCATACCGCTCATACCCCGGCCACCGCCGACTCGGCCG
>JAANBB010000670.1:0-16453 GCA_014621425.1 Cylindrodendrum hubeiense | reverse complement strand
TTGACATCGGCTCCGTTCGCTAAAAGCATCCTGATACTTGTAGTAGACCACTCTATCGTAGCATAATACAGTGGAGTCCGGCCTCGATTATCTCTTGAATTGACATCAGCTCCGTTCGCTAAGAGCATCTCGATAAATGTGTTTGATTCCAATCTTTTGGCATAAGGGAGTGGAGTCCGGCCTTGATTACTTCTTGAATTGACATTGGCTCTGTTCGCTGATGGCTCTGTATCGGGTTTGTTGAGTGTATATGACGACGATGACGTTCGACCATCTTGTGTTTTGTTACCATGCCTAGCTCCATGAACCAGTAGATACTCTGTAATTCCCAATATCTGCAATCGATTGGTCGGTGTATTACGCTTGAAGTCAAGCCAAAGACTGCCCCAGTTAAATATGTATGCCTTTTCAATGCCAAGTTCGAGCTGTGGTAGCAACTTGGTTATTGAAACGTAATGGTTTTCAGCAGCATGTGAGAGGGGCGTTCGACCATCTGCATCCTCAAAGTTAAGAGATCCTCCCTGGACCAGGCCCTGAAAACACATTCCCTCAAGCTCTTTACTCGCGCCGTCGCCCTTCAGGTGAGAAAAAGCTATCCTCACGGCTGCAATGCCGACTGCCCGTCGAAGAACCAGGCTGCTTTCCATAGCAATAGTATCAAAACATGACGTCAATTCCGTTGGTGAGAGACATCGAGCGAATTGTTCGTACAGTATATTACTAAGCTTGCCCTCGTCAGGCGCAAAGCCATGCGATGTTGCCAAACTAGTCAATCTGGTTGCGTTTTTGGTCGCAGCAACTACGCCGCGGGCATCCCGTAAATGTAAGTGTTTCCAAAGAGCGTCGGTCAAGTCATGGATGTACCTGTTTCTATTTAGTAATGGTATCGGAGCTGGGGTTGCAGAGTCACTCACGGGCGGCCAATCCGACACATGTAAGGATCGGCTCCTTCGTCAAGAAGAAACGCTACTACATCTCCGTGGAACAAGTTTGCTCCCACCTATATGACTGTGTAAGACAAATGGCTAATTACGCGGTTCATTTAATTATAGTGGACAGGGTGGCTTACTGAGAGCAATGAATTGCCCTGTGGGTTGTAGTCAAACGGACTAGCTCTCCCCTCACTAAACAGTTTTCTCAACGCCGGGACATTGTTTTCACAAACATGGAGGAAGGCCTCAGATGATGGCGGTACAATGTTGAGAACTCGAAGGTGTCGACGGATATGAGATTGACTCTGGACGGACATTTTTTCAGTGTAGGTGAAGAATCCCGCCATACCGGAAGTGATGTTAGCTTTGTTTGTCGCTAGACAGGCAAATCGATATCGATAGATTTTGCGGCTGCATGAGTCGATACCCTCGATATACTCTATTATTAAGAATCCGGAAGAATCTTTCGAGAACACCGAGGCCCGGATAGGAATCGTTCGAATTTGGCGGGTAATGTTGTAAAAACACCCTTCCGGAGCTCGCAACACGCTTGGTTCAGAGATGTCAGTGGCCAGTGTGCAAAGGGCAAATTTCGTTAGATTGCGCATTTCAGAAGTGAACCAGTCTAAATTCGACCGTGTAATCATCCTCTGGCCCCGATCCGCGATTGTATCAATTGCGGTGGAGAGACGTATGTTCATGAGCCTGAGCGGTCCGATGACATTTTCCAGGTCGTGGCCTTCGACCGTGATGTTGTGACCCTCCATCTCAGTGAAATGAAGGGAAGAGAGTTTGTTGGAAATATTTTTTATCTCAGTCGTGGCCGTTGATAATTGCAATTCGAGAGAATTTTGCAAGTGGCTCTGAGAGTTCTGTAATTGATGTACGGAATGATGGAGTTGGGTGAGTTTTTGGGGGATAGGTCGAAGGCCATTAAGCTTTTGGCCGTTGCGTGATATCTCCCCAGATACCAAAGCAAGGGTTCTTGTATTGTCTTGAGCGGATTGCTGGATGTGCTGTGCGTGCGAATTTAGCGACGTCATTCCATTTTGGATACTCTGGATACTCTGATCGGAAGAGGCATGGCATTGGCGAAGAATCATTAGATCGTTACTATAGAGCATTAGAAACTGCAACATTACTCAAAGAGAGTGAAGAAGAAGGCACGACATACCCATAACGACTTTGAACTAAGAAAGAACAAGCAGTTGAGTAACCTTTGAGAACATCGAGGGACTTTCGCAGTTGGTCTTCTTGCCACAAAGCAAACTTGAATCTGGCAGTCCAGTTCCGGAACCCATTGGTGCTAGTAACCCCTTGCACCATGAGCACCAACTTGTTAAGTTCTTGGTAGCAGTTCCCAAGGAGCGGCATCAAGTCTTTTGGGACGTATTCTTTGTCTGTTTTCGCGAATTGAGATTGCTCATAAGCTGCTGCCCAGGACCGGACAGCCTCTATCGACTTTGTAAAGCTCGTGAGGATACCAATGAGATGTCGCGCAGTCTCATTTGCTTCCATTGTTTGAGAGACGAGATCATATAGGATTTTGGTGGATCGAAAAACGACGTCAGCGGCACCGACGACGCCAAGGGCGTTTGCGGCGAGCGAGAAAGCTTCGTGCCCCATGTCGCTGAGGCTGTGTGATGCGGAGTAATGGAGTGTGATGTTGACCAGCGAGAAAAGAACTTGTCCGTTGCAATAGAGCAAGAACTGGTAGGAAGATCGTGCTGAAATAGGGATATTGGGGGATCCAAGCAATAAATCAGGCTCTGACAAGTTCACCATCTGCTTAGGCACCATTTCCTTTAGCTGACTGTGCACTCCAACGAACCAATGTTATGTCTGGCTTTAAAAACATGCCAGCCTGTTTTCACAAGTCTCCCACAGGGGATAACGAGGCTTGATTGAAGCGTAATGGTACAATTACTACGCAATAATTCGTGGGTCAAAGGCTTGTTGTATTCAACATATCAGGTATTGGCTACTATTCGTCACAACTATCCTATGGCTAGTAGTTTGTATCGGCGCCCGATGCCTTTCATTGAGATATCGGCATCGGTTCAACAAGCCTCACGTACCACTCCTCAAGGAGGGGTTTTCCGTCCAGGCAACCGAATTCACCATGCAAGTGGTGCACTCCTAACACGATGAATCTTAAATTCCAAAGCGCACGATTCCTGTATGACAGTCTTCAAGGGGAGTCGGGAGTCGAATGATGTCAGTCACAATGCCGATTATGAGAGTGCATAGCCGTCCATGCGAGACCAGGTTGCTTTGATTAGGGCCCTCAAGCGGTTCACTGGCTCATTTGATGACATCGAATGAAATTGAGATATGAGGTCCCTGATTTCGATAGTCCTGCGGTGGCCTCAAGCACAATTCCCTCTTGTCAGACTCACATCCCAGGAGCTCGTCCTCAGCCGAACATCCTCTTGGCCAATCACCCCCTCGAACAGGCAGATTCCGCAGGGATTGATGGCTTCTATTTGGAGCAACTGCTCAGCCTCAAAGCTGGAAATCTTCCACATGAGTGCCACGGGTCTCTGCGGTGCAAGGCCGATGGCGTCCATCCCTTGTCGGCCCCCTGCCACCGGCCATGGTGTCACTCGTACACCGGGACGTCAGCATAGTAGCAATCGATAGTGCGGTTATTATTTCAAGCCTTAGGGAGTGACATGGCGCTGGGTAGCTCGCTGGGATTGCTCCAAGTCAGCCTCGGTGTGTGCTATTACCACCGCCATTCTGGCACCGGGCTGTGGGAGACGGCCAGCATGTCTTATCCTCACCGAAAGGGAAACTGCAGCACCTTCATCATGTTGCGCCTATGAGACAAATAGTCCAAGCTGCCGCATTGCCAACGCATTGTCTGGATAATGGCAGAATGGCGTTTTGCATTCAGCCACTGACGGGCAATATGCGCCAATACCAAGTCCTGTTGCCAACCAAGCGTGGAGTGAACAGGAAGAATTCTGGGTTTCCCGCGAGGCTCCCGGCTGTTCAGTATGAAAGCATTACATAACCTCCCATTGATACGCCTCGGCTGCGAACCTGCAGCTGCATGACGATCATATCAACCCATTCGTGCATGCGGGGACGGCGTGGGGAACGGGCTTGTGTAACCACCCGTTGCCAAACGGACTCCTTGCCTAATGCAGCCCCGGGAAATCAAAGACGAAACTCGAACGGCAGGGTTTTAAAGAAACCCACAGGACAAACAAATGCGCGTGCCGTTTCGATCAGGAAACCCTCGAGTCCCGACTGGAGGCGATCCGGTAGGTTGAACTGGACTCTCCCAGCGTCTCACAATCCCACACAGTCATCCTGAACCCTCTTCGCGAAACGCAGCAAATAATTGGATACCGCCTTGAGCGACCCCTGTCGGATGTTCGCTTGGCCTGCCAAACAATGGCCGTCTTGGCCACCCGTTCTGCGACACTGCCTCACGACCTGAGAGTGCAGGGAGGACTAGGGACGGACGCCAGGACGAGAAAGCCCTCTGAGGCCGCTATTACACAGGAACTACCGGAGAGACATACATCTCGATATACGGTAACTCATTAGCCGGAGGAGTTGTCCCATTTGGGTTCCAACACAGAGCACAAGAGACCTCGTCCCAGGAATAGATGGCACATGGGCACAGCCGGAGCGACAGATATCCGGCTGGCCTTGCCGTATTTCAATTGCAGCGAGAAAACTCGTCACAGTTCAATTTGAAAACTGTATCCTCATGGTTTACTGCATGATGGCGCTATTTCCCAAACGCCGTGACAAGACAAACAACGAAGGCGCCACACCAACAACCACTTCCCTCTTCCCAGCAACGGATCACCTCGGGCCACCCGTTTTGGGCGTTGTAGTTGTGATTTATCGGCAGACCGCTGAAGCTAAGGCTATATTTTGCGCCAAGTCTCCAATCCCTACAGCAACTCGCTGTTTGTTTGCCCTCGAAGTGACTATGTCGTATCCACCACTCAAAAGCTATAATCGGCGTTTGACAACCGCATCACAACCAGAGAAACGCCCCTGGGGTTCAATTCTGCGAATAAATGACGCTGCTAAAAGGTAAAAGTACCATCCCGCTACCCGTATACCATACGAGACTGTTCTCGTCGGACACGGGTAGGTGCAGCAGCCGTGTAACGCCCTCCACCGCCGGCCACGGCACACGAGCCTGATCTTGTCCATGCTACCGGTCCTGCCGTGAGAACTGCCACCACCTGTGACCGCATACGTTCTTGGCCGAGAGAAGGGAACTGGCAGAAAATGGCGTTCGCTGGTACGGGTAAGCATGGCGGACTGAGCTCATCCCGGTTTGGAGCGGCCGTGGGATAGTGGCGACGTCGCCGTTTATCAGAGTACCCCATCTCACCCCCTCGAGCAAACCCTTCCCTCCCGTCTTGTTATTTTTCCTATCTCCTCTTTGCTCTGATTGCTCCTTTCAGCCCCAAGGGTCGTTGCCTATTTGCGCCCGTCGTCTCGAGTTGCCGGGTTAATATCAGGCTGAGACCCTCCGCTCTCCCCCAGGAGCATGTCCATCACCGCGCACCCCTAACGCGAGCTTCATCTCAGCCTCTGGTCGGATCGAGCAGCCATGTCTGTTCAGAGTGATTTGAACACGGCTTGGGAGAGAGACTGCGCCGCCCACGAATGGGGGTTCATTGCGGCCGACGTTGATGACCCGCCACATTGCGTCAGCGAGTGCAGGGAGAGGTTTTTGAGGGCGATGTTGCCCAAGGATGAGACATTTGGGCGACTGTGCGAGGTTTTCGAAGACAGAGATCACATGGACAAGGAGCAACCCTTCCGTTTTCTCTACTGCTGCGACTCTCAGCTCTGTGGCGTGGACAACCTGGCCGAAATTGGCAAAGATCGTATGTCTAACTACCTGATTGAGGATCGAGAGTGTTGACAAGTCGCTAGCCAATGTTAACTGGCTTATCAATGTCTGTCAGGAGTGAGATGACCCATTCTCTCTCTCGAGCATATAGAGGCTAAGCAGCTTACAGCATTGGCTACCACTCAATAATAGATCCAGGGCCCCCAGACTCGACATACACTTGCAGCCATGACTCGGCATATGAGGGAGACAGCCGCTGCCAAAAAGAGAGCCCCTACACAGTTTCTGATGATGTCCTTTCTTCTGAGAGCGTGGCTAACTCCCCAACTGCGTCCCCTGCTGAGTATGCCACCCCGGGTGGTAATGCTGTTACAGAGACCCTAGCATCAACCTCAGCCTCCGTAACCAGCCCCATGCCGGAGCAGACGTACTCCAGGATCACGGACCCTTCGCTCGGCGCAAGCATGGATCCGTCGGACGTGGAGGGCAAAGTCGAAAACGAAAGAGGACTGACCACGGGTGTCAAGGTCACCATTGGCCTGACCACTATCATCGCCATCGCCATCATCGCCACTCTCGCAATTTGCCTGCTGCGGCGGAGATCTCGCAAGGGAGACATTCGCGGCAAGATCAAGCACCCAAGCTCACCTGCACCTGCGGGGTCTCCTACTCCACTGGTCTCACCAGCACTCTCCCACGCCGAGGCTGATGGTGTCCAACTCACAACTTCTCACACTGATGCCAATGGCGTCCAGTTAACACCTCCTGCTCGGTTGCGCGAGCGACGACTACTTCCCACGCTCATGAACCAGAGGTTTTCTCAGAGTGGGAAATCCCCAAATCTACCAGGGTTTCCTATGTCGCCTCTGTACTCCCCTACAACAGGCAGGCTTACCCCAAGGCATGAGAGAACACCCAAGATCCGCAACGGGGTCAATGCAGTGGCAGTACCGAGAATAGTCATGACAGCTCCGGACGGTGGGTGGATGAACCAGGAAAAATATCCAAGTGCTCTCGGCCGTGAATCCCCAACATCTGCTTCCAATGCCGGGCCTCAGGTTGGATACAACAATGGCTCCCCAACACGTCATCCTCGTTCTCATGAACGTATCGTTAACATCCCTGAGCTAATTAGTCCTGGACCACCACCAAATCGTGCGCTCCCGAGCACACCCCCGAATGGCTCTAGAAGCCCAACAAGCATTGCATCACGTCCAGACGACGCTGATGTCGCTTATGGCGTGTCGCTCCAGCATCCAGCACAACTTCACGCACTCAGCCAAGACTCGCAGGAATTATGCGATATGACGGAAGACTATGCTCGTGAATCACACAACAGCTGGGGAAGTTGGGGCGGTGGAGGTCCCGGCGTATCGGTTTCGTCACTGAACAAAGGCAGATCTACGCGGAGTCCGGCGATGGAGGAGGCGGAATTGGAGAGACTCGGGGGAAGGTATTGAGCTGGAAACTGGCGATGAAAGATTGAGAGCTAGGAGGCTATCGTATATTTTAAGAGGGGCTCAGGAACATGTATGTACTGAAGGAAGGCATCAAAAGGAAAAGGTGGTTCGTTGATTGGGGGCGAGAAGGCACATCTAGTGACAGGTGTCAGCCAGTCCACGACGTGATGAGATGGTATGGCCGGGATGATGTATGGCAATGAGTTTCTTTGCATGTTTCTCTCACAACATAATTCGGTTTCAATAGTATGCGTCATTTTGATGTATCTATTCAGTTGACGGGGTTGTGTTCTCACACCCGTCAGCTTGACACACGTCAAATCCCATGCTCCTTGAGCGACGTCACCAGGTCCGTAATGCTCTTTTCCAACGTGATCCACTCGAAGCCCAGAAGCTTCTTGGTCGCGGAATTGTCAATCTTGAAGATCTGGTCCTCGGGAGGAAACTCGCCACCAGGCACCTCGGGTCCGGGGATCCTGTCCGCAAACTCGGGGAACTTTGCGCGCACAATGTCGGCAATTTCCCGGTTTGAAAAGTTTCCGGGTGTGGTGAGCAATCGACGGCCGCCTGCCGACGGCTCCTCGAGCGCGCGGATGTGCGCCCTGGCAGCGTCCCTCACGTCGATCCACATGGGGACGGGTGCACTCGAAGGGATGCCGCTCTTCCAGTCGCCGCGCAACAGGGAGACGACACGCTCGTTGGAGGTGTTGATGCTGTCGAGGGTGGCGAGGTGGTGGACGACGGGGCCGAGGACCAGGGGCGGGCAGATGGTGACGAGGTCGAAGGAGGGCTTGGCTGCGATTACAAAGTCCCAGGCCGCAAGTTCGGCAAGCTTCTTTGATGCACGGTAGGCAGTCGCCGGGGAGCGGTTGATGTCCTCCAGTTGAACGGGGTTCCAATCCGCCTCGGTGAAGGTTTTGGCTGGATTGGTGAAGTGCGCTTCGTCCACGATGGAGGCAAAAGAGGAGGTGATGACGACTCGCTTGACTGAGGGAGCCGATGTATGGAGCGCCTTCAAGATGCCAGTGGTGCCAATAACCGCCGGGTCGACGAGATCCTTCTTGGGATCGGCTGGTTCTCGTTAGCGATGGGTCTCACACACCCCATTTTCTCGAACCGATGGCGAAGACGGCAAATGCTCACTGATATTGAAGTGGAACGGGCTCGCCGTGTGCAACACAACATCAATCCCGGGCGTCTTGACCACATCATCAAAGGCGCCTTCCTGGGCAATATCCGGGACAATGAGAACCTCTAGCTTGCCGGCCTCGACCTCGTCGCTGTGCGCCTCACGGATCTTCGTTGCCTTGCCCTCAGAGCGGACGGTGGTAACAACGGAGTAACCCTTCTCAAGGAGTTGCTCGAGGGTGTGGGCTACAATAATGAACGGTGATTAGAGAGGCCAACGAATACGAGGGACGAATACAAGGAACGACGGCGCGGAATGGACACCAAGATGCAGATGCGAGCTTGTGCCATCGTCGACCGGTCATTTTGAGGGCATATCTTGCGAGGGATTCCTGCGTGGAGGGGGGCTATACGCACCGGCGATAAAGCCGGAACCACCTGCGGGACCATTGTTAGCGACTCGCTATCCTGAGGGATGATTGATAGCGGGCTTGCCTGTGAGAAGAACCTTTGTCATTGCTGGAACTGGACGGCTGAGGGCGTTTGGATGGAGGAAGTCGTCTATCCGATAGTCGATAGCAAGTAAAACAAAACAGGGGCAAGGTCCCTCCACCGACAGCCGGTCAGTTGATGTCTCTTGACGTCAACTTTGGGGGTTGGACGGCGGCCAGATGGCCGGCTGGTTGCCCCACATTCGTCATCTTGGTTTCGGGCTTCGCAAGACGATGCGGGACACATGCATACTTCCCCACTCGCCATTATAAATCAACGCGCAATCATTTCGTGGGAGCTGCAGAGGATACTATCACAGGCATGATTCATTATCAGACATACACAAAAAATATTACAATTGAGGTTTATAACCGAGAGGGATTGTCCATAGATACACGGGCTCACGCTGGAAGCCGCCGGGCCACCTGTCCAACGATAGTGGCCCCTAGGCCCTTAACTCGGCCCAGCTTTTCCATGCCGCCAAGAAGAACCATCGCTTTATCAATCGCTTCCCAAACCCCCAGATCCCTCACTAGGCGTAGGCGGCATGCCCTCGCTCAGGGAGCCCATGCTTGGACGTGCCTCGTGAACGAAGACCAACTAATTCATACAATATGCTCGCTTGGAACACACCTGTTCCAGTTGGATCGTTCCTCGTTTTCGGTATACACCATCATGGCGCAAACCCCCAAGGGCCTTCATTCTTGGCCCTTCCGTGTGGTATTGCTCATCACCACATCAGCTGTTGGTGTTAGACACGTCGGCGGCCGCGGCAGGAGGTGCAGGAGACTCTGGTGGCTGGGACTGGCCAAGACCACCAAGGCCAGGCGGTTGCACCTGGTCAGGAATCGGCAACGTCAAAGGCCCCTTGGGGATAATAATGCGTCCCGGGAGGTTCTCGCCTCGAATGACCTTCTCCACCTCGGACTTATCCAGAGTCTCATACCGAACAAGGGCCTTGGCCAACAGATCAAGCTCATTCCGCTTCTCTGTCAGCAGTGTCCTGACATCTTCATATGACTTCCTCAGCTGCTTTTGAACCTCGCCCTCAATCGCGGCCTTCGTCTCAGAGCTGAGGTTTTCGTATCGTCTGCCATATTCAACAGGTCCCAGAGTGCTGGACATGCCAAAGAGGGTGACCATCATGTAGCTCAAGTCGGTAGCTCTCTCGAGATCCTATTCACATACGTTAGCTTGCCCTCACGAAGCTGAGAGTGAAAGGGGACTTACCGATGAAACTCCAGAAGTCACCCTGTCGCCACCGTAGCGCATTTCCTCGGCCATTTTTCCTCCGAGCAGAACGCGGATGTTTGACATGTACTCGGCAGCGGTGTAGGAGTACTTATCCATCTGAGGGAGTTGGGCAGTGTGACCCAGCGAGGGACCCTTGGGAAGAATAGTGACCTTGTATAGGGTGTTTGAGCTCTCCTTATCGAAAAGCTGAACCAGAGCATGCCCAGCCTCGTGGTATGCAGTCATTTCCTTTTCCTTCTCAGTAATAACCATAGACTTCCTCTCAGAGCCCATGGTAACTCGGTCGAACGCCCAGTCCATATCATGCTTTGAAACAAGCTTGGCCTTGGCCCTGCTAGCTCGGAGCGCAGCGACATTGAGCATGTTCTCGAGTTCGGCACCAGATTGGCCAGGGCAGCGAGCAGCAATAGCCTCCAGGTCAACATCAGGAGAAACCTTGATCTTCTTGGCGTGGTGCTTCAAGATTGCAATGCGACCACGAACATCGGGCAGATCCACGTTGACGTGTCGGTCGAAACGTCCGGGGCGAGTAAGAGCCTTGTCAAGCATCTTGGGTAGGTTGGTGGCTCCAATGATAATGATCTTAGTGTCCTGGTCAAATCCGTCAAGTTCGGTAAGTAGCTGGTTCAGCGTCTGCTTGGCATGGGCTTGGTCTCTAGGGTTGCGCTTGCCACCAATAGCATCAAGTTCGTCAATGAACACAATCGCAGGAGACTTTGCCTTGGCCGCGGCGAAGAGTTCGCGAACTCGCTTAGCTCCAACGCCAACAAAGATCTCATCGAACTCACTACCGGACATGTAGAAGAAGGGAACGCCAGCTTCACCAGCGACGGCTCGAGCGAGAAGAGTCTTTCCGGTTCCCGGGGGACCAACCAGAAGAACACCCTTGGGAAGCTTGGCACCGAGGTCAGTGAACTTTTCGGGGTTTTTGAGAAACTCGACGACTTCCTGGAGTTCCTCCTTGGCCTCGTCACAACCGTGTACATCATTGAAAGTGGTGGTTTGCTTCTCGGCCTTGACCTCGGAGTCTTGCTTGGCTCCAGGTCCACGGCGGAAAGTGCTGAGTGTCTCGATCAGAATCGTAACGGCAGCGAAGCAAAGATAGGTAACGACGAGGAAGGTAGCCAGAAACTTGAACCATCGGAAAACGACAGACCGAGTAGACTCTTGGACAATGACATGGATGGGTTCGCCCTTGTGGCCGATTGCGTTCCCGGAGGCTCCGGATCCAGCCACGGCAGCGTTTCCAATAGCCTGCTCGAAAGTTGGCCACTGATTTCTTCCATAAGATCCAGCGGCGGAGGCATTCGCAGCATTGTTCACACCAGCACCCAGCAATGCAAGAGCCTTGCGATAGGCATCGTCGGTTCCCGGGTTGGTCGCAAAACGGTTGGACTGGTATCGTTCAACCAGAATGGCGGGCATGTTGGCTCGAAGAAGAAGTTGATAGAAAGCATTTTGAGCATTCGCATTTCCGGGGTTCCTGTTCGCAGACTCTTCGAGAGAAGCAAGCTGGTTGCGGGAGATTCCATTTGACGTGCCAAACCCTCTTTGCTGTGAGTTCAAACCACGGAACGTAGATATACTTCGAGAATTCAACAGAATACCAGGCGCGGATCGCATGAATGGGCGGACAAAAGACGGGGACGCAGAGACAATGGGTTGGAAGTACGGTCGTCGCAGGATTGGGTTCGCAGCGTGGAGGCCGACTCGGGTAAGATTCGCAATGGTTGTTTGGACGGTGGCAGGTACCATCGCATCGGGACAGGGGCGAGAGTTCAGGGTGCGAAGAGTGACATTTCGAAGAAACTCAGGCATCTGGAGCTCGGTCACCTAGAACAGGCTGTCAGCTTTGGTGGCGCACGCGACGCCCCACGCGACTTACTTGTTGGACATCCTGCACCTTTGTCTCGGTGGCAGGCGCCGGGTTTGCGGCCTTGGTATTGCGGGATCGTCTCGGGATCGGGTTCGTCGAGCTCCTCCAAGGGACCATGACGGTGTTTGCGACGGAGGGCCAGAGTTCCGTTGTCGCAGCCGCCACATTCTGCTCTCTCAAAGTCAGCTTCTGAACCATGTTCGGCAGTATCCAGCGGACCATACCGGCAGCATCATGGCGTTGTAGGCCATATTCAAGTTTTCCTCGACACCTCAAATATCTCCAATACCGTCACACAACCTCAA
The DNA here is from genome assembly GCA_014621425.1 of Cylindrodendrum hubeiense. NCBI lineage: Eukaryota > Fungi > Ascomycota > Sordariomycetes > Hypocreales > Nectriaceae > Cylindrodendrum > Cylindrodendrum hubeiense. The sequence goes on along the minus strand of JAANBB010000670.1, from coordinate 4,169 downwards.
ATCGAAGGGAAAGGGCGGCCAGCCGGCCGGCCGATGACGTGAAGAGGTGATCGACAGTTGAATCTCCAAAGCAATCCGAACCGCTCCTGGTGACAGTTTCGGCGGGAATCGTGGGTCGTGAATGGGTTGGGGATGCGTCTGATAACTTTGTTTGAAGAAGCCGGAAACTAATCTACCTGGCTGCACTCATTGTGATGAATTGCGCGTAGGCATCACCGGGTTGTTGGGAATATCGTTAGCTTGCCACTCTGGTCCGCACGTCGGCATCACGAGACGACTTTTCCCGTCTGGGCTGAAGCTGAGTCATCTCCATTCGGCCGACAGATATTCCGCTCCGTCCCCAGATCTTGGGTGAGGTGATTGAAGCCCAATTCAATTGGCCAGTCAAAGAGACTAAGACCCGTTGAATGCCAAGGCGGGTGTAAGTGGTTAGGTTCCGTAGCTTGAACTTCTTTTACCTTCTGTTATGCATCTACCGGAGATTCGCGATCGCAGCATATCTCCCCTGGCATTTGCAAGCCGATACCTCGGCTTCTATGACGTACAAGAAGCCGCCCAATGACTACGCCCAATCAGCAAAACACGAGGCAGGGGAAATTATCAACGCAGCCGAAAATCAGTCCACTTAATCTTTGATAAGTCTAGCGTCTTCACTTACAAGCTCGTGTCGTATCTCCGGCTGGAAGATGGATCATGTCGAGTCATGGAATCACTAACATCGCCAAATTTGAATGAGACAAGAGGGTTAAAGCAAACAATTGCACTAACTAGTGGTATGCTGTCCATCAAAATCTATGGCTAGATTGCACTCCACATGGCCCTCATTAATATCGTCCAGAATACATTCGCCTCGTTACCCAGTCCTGCGGGGAATTTTTGTGGCCATGCTACTCATCGTTCGTGCCCACCGCTATCACCTTAGCTGCTCCGCCTCAGGGTATCTCCACCAGCCTCTTTCTCCCTAACTTCATCGCCGTCGCTTCAATCATCACTGCCGCTGTGGAGTTGTTCCAACCCATCCACGTCACTTGGTGATAACACTCATTCCCGTAAACTCCCAGAAAGTCGTTGCGTTGTCTCGCCAGACATGCCATCGCCCACCCATTCCGTCGTCCGTCAACCCCGTTGTAAACCTCACAACCGCCGTACACCTTTCATGAGATGCGACCTTGATCGCTCATGCAAGAAAAGATTGATGATGCAAGAACCAAATGCAAAAATATCTCGAGCAACCAAAAAGATCATGCGCTTGGGCGCGCGGTGCTTCGAACAAAGGGGAATCGTGATACATAAAAACCCAAAGAGAAGGAAAGAGTCCCATCGGAACGCCGACCAGTGTCGGTTCTCCTCCGTTCAGGGAACAACGGAGCGAGTTCCCTCCTGTCTGCAGGGCAAGCCACCCGCTGACATTTGGTCCTGTATATCCCATGTGGTATATCCTAGCGAAAGCAAAAGAAGTAGAAAATCAAAACAAGAGAATATCTGTCTGGTCCAGCCCGGGTATGATATTGATACAGAGATAGGCTCGATAAAGAATCACAAAAGTGCGATTGTGCCTGTGGAAGTAGCATTCGATTAAGTGTTCAAATTTTGGCGCCTCGTTCACAGACTCTCAAGTCTGCTGCTTGGCAGTTGCATCGTGGGATCGTCAAACTCGATCTTTGGTCCACACAGGTCGTAGACACCAGTGCCGTATGCAGGCAGCTGGCCAATAGTCGTCACCTCGATAGGGGGTTGGTACTGGGACCAGTGCTCTTCCTGGGTATGAGCAGCAGGTTGGTGATAGTTTTCGGCCGTCGGGGTTGGGGTGTGCTGCGCCTGGGAAGTAACGGGCTGCTGAGCGTGGGTCATGGCATGATGCATCGATTGAGGGTACGAAGGCATGCTGTGGTGGGAATCCACCGGCGAAGCAGCCTGGAGAGTGTATGGCGGCGGGTGTTGCTGCTGGTGAGGGTAAAAGCCATCCTGCATCAGTGGACTGTGTACCGAGGCGGCAGAGAAGGTGCTCGGGCTGCTTTGGATAGAAGTTGCGATCCCTGAAGGTGGGTACGACATTTCCATGGAAGATCTTTCAACCTGCTGCTGGGCAAGCTGATACTGGTGCTGAATAGGGTTGGTGTTCATTGTTGCAATGCCCGGGTTGCTCTGGTCGGTGACATAATAGGCTTGTCGAGGAATGCTCGCTGTTCGATGGAGCATGTGCATGCCAGCTTGCTGTTCGGCGACGGCTTGAGGGTGGTACTCGGGAGGGACGCTGGATGGGATAGCGTGACGGCCGACGTACTGCTGTTGCTGGACGGGGTAGGCGTGCATTTGATGATGTCCAAATTCGGGGAAGGAACTGGCGCGGTGCAACGAGCCATGTGGCATCGCGTTGACAGGAATCATATCCTGAGGAGACCAAGTCATCGCAGAGGTCTGTGGGGTGGATGGAGATTCATCAGAGTCGGAGTCGGAAGAGTAGTCGTCCAGGATATCGTTGGGGTTGAGCCCTTGCTGGTGAGACCTGCGCTGGTGCTTAACCATGGTGGTCTTTCGGCAGAAGCTGCTTCTTGTTAGCAAAAGTCGATCAGCTTGGATTGGCCTTGCAAACCTCTTCAAGCAGCCGTTATGGCCGCACTTGTAAGGGCGCTTTCCAGTGTGGATTCTTCGGTGACGAGCGAGACTGGAGGACTGGTTCATCCGTCAGTAAGTGAGGCTGCCGTGGGCACATGCAGTAACTTACGTCCGAAAAGCGTTTCCCGCAGCCAATGTGTTGGCACTGGTGAGGCTTCTCACCGGTGTGTGTTCGGATGTGGACAGTCAAAGCACTTCGCTGGATGAAGCTCTTCCCACAGCCGGGGGTAGAGCAAGAGTACGGTCGCTCATTAGTGTGAATTCGATAATGTCTCTGCAGATCAGACTTGCGATTGAAGCTCTTTTACCCAGTGTTAGCCAAGATAACTCAGGGGACCAGGAGGGCAAACAAACCTTGGTGCAAGCTTGCCAATCGCACTGGAATGGGCGAGCGGTAGGCTCGTTTTCGACAAGTTCCAAAAGCTCCATGGCGAGGTCTTGTATGTCCCGGCTAGTTTGTAAACGGAAGACGATCGAATGTGTCGGTGTCAAGTGGAAGGTGTTGTTCGGCTCGTCTGAGTTCCAGACAAGGGATTTGGGTGATCCACGTTGCAGCGGATGAGACCACAGAAGTGCCAAAGGCAGGATCCCACAGGCGGGGATAGGATCAGTTACGCTCGCGGTAGGTGAGTTTGGAGAGTGCGCAACAGAAACAGTCCTTGGCGGAGTGACGGGTCCTGATGTGGTGAAGGGTGACTTCGACGGGGCAGTGTCTGGCGCAGAAGACCAAGGTGGTTCAGTGTGCGCGAGTGTGTAGTAGCGAAGGCTGAGTCGGCGAGTGGTCAATTATGTCAACCAGGTTGGGTGTTGGATGAAAGTGGTGAGAGTGGTGAGGGTGGTGAGGGTGGTAGACGAAGGATTAAGGGGCATGGAGGAGACCAGTGTATTAAGTAGGCGAGGAGATGTGTGATTAGGAGGTGAAGGAGGATGATGGTGAAGTCGAAGAGGGGTACTTAAAGAGTCTGGGGAGGAGGGGAGGAAGGAAGTCGGTAGTGGAGGAGGGTTTGCTTTTTAATATCAAAAGCCGACCAGAGGGACGCGATGTAGTTGACCTGTGCTCAGGACGTGGTGGAGGAGGGCCGATTATGTCGATTGGGGTCGAGCCAGGTTTGAGTTGAGAGAGTTGAGATGGGGGAGCAGTGGGAGGTGCGATGAGGTGAGTGGGTTCTGGGCCTTGATCAGGCTCGACAGGGATCAGGAGGGTAAGGGCTGGGGGAACGTTGTGATATCGGCCAGGACCAGGGCCTGACAGTGTAAAAACGGACGGGGGGCCAGGGAGCAAGCGGCGAACGGCCACGATGATGCACTTTGTTGTTAGTTATAGGTGTGAGCGCAAGTGGCCGTGACAGGAGGAGGGCGAGAAGCTGGAGCCAGAGGAGGAGCAACGCAGCAGGTAAAGGCAAAAGGCCAGGGGAGCCCTGTATGGCGGGTGTCAGTGGGGCTCATTCGGCAACTGGAGCAAGAAGTCGTAGCTTGGCTTGGGTAGGGAAGTGAGCGGGCGAGAGGGAGGGAAAAGGCCCATGGGCCTTGGTGGAGGACATGGTGGGACAGGG
>JAANBB010000067.1:0-139118 GCA_014621425.1 Cylindrodendrum hubeiense | reverse complement strand
ATGCGCGTTGGCCGGGGGACAATCACCAAGGATCGCCACGGCGTCTGCCAGCAACTGAGAATCGGCCCTGTTTGGGGATGGCCAAATGTGCCAAACTCTGTTCCAGCCGGGACATGTCCTCAGCCAACGCTCCTTTCAGTCGTGTTTTCCTTTTTCCCGTGCAAGATGGCCCCCCCCCTCTGTATTGCGTCGACTTGGCGCCTGACGGTCCCATGATGGAATTGAAAGCTGCTTTTTCGCGGCGGCGGAGTCTGCCTGCCAAAGAACTTGGTTCCCCCACGCCACAGATATCATGCCTGCGGTGGCTTCCTTGGCGGATGGGGGCTAAACATGGGGGAACATGGGAGAGCCGCCGAGACATATCGCAAAAACGGACCATGTGTGTACTATGTCGAGGCACACTTAGCACACGACCCGTTTGCCAAGGGCAATGCAATGCATCCTGGGCCGTGCCTACGGCTGGGGCCGCAACTATGTATGAATGAGACCTAGGCTAATCGCGGTTACAGCTGCCCCGGATTGAGTCTGCGTAGCACATGACGGAGTCGACCGTGTTGTGCGAATGCGTTCACTTGAGCTTCACATCAATACGAGAGCGGGATTAATCTTGCATCGGGCGTATGCTGGTAAGCCCGATTGCCGTTCTAGTGACGTTGCAGCAGACATCTGCGTCCCTCCACTCCCACGTCCAAGTACGGCAAGGTCAAGTTAGGGGAGCCGGGGACGAAGACGGGGAGCGGGAAGTGGAGCGCATCGTCGCCCACTCGCATGCATTGTTCCGACTGGAGGTTGCATTTTGGCCTGGAGGCTGCATTTTCGACTCGAGGCTGCATTCCCGACGTCTAAGAAACGCACAATCGCATCTTTGTCTCATGCACTTCTTCCACCCGCGCATACGACGGATCACCCCCTCCATCACCCGTCCAGACCACCCACGAACCACACCCACACACCATTCTCGCAAACGGCTTCCCCAGGTTGAGAAAAGCGCTGTTTCCTCAATCGCCGCTTGCACAACATCCCAGGGCGCGATAACTTGCCGTCGATCCCTGCCCGAACCCCGAAGCCACTGCCGGCAGCAAACAGTTCGCTTAGCAGCCCGGCTCCACAAGGCGCCCCGAGCCACAGTGCACCCTGGGATGGCCTCATCTTCCCACGCTCTTGGCTGCATGAAAATTCCCAGTTGACGTAGGCTAAGAGGAGGCTTGGGTCAGTGCTAGCAGGTGTCCCCGGTCATGCTTTTCCCTCCCTGGCCAGTCGCTTAGGGGGATGCAAGTCCCCCTGTAGTTGATCGATTCCGAGGTGATCGCAATCACAGATTCAATAGTCGCAGCCCATCATCTTGCATCCTGGAGCCGAGCAGTATTCCGGCAGAATGGCACAGATCAGGCGAGGGGGACAAGTACGCTGTGATCAACACTCCCGTCAAATCAACGACACATCCAAACGCACGGTTGGCTAGCCTTTGCATGACATCTCTAACACGCTGGAGTCATGGAATGACGTTATCACTGCGAACCATACCCCGCAAAGCACTCAGACTTGGTGCTTTTGCGTGAACTTGATTGAGCATGTTCATCCTAGGGCAGAATCGCCCGCCACTTAAACTCCGCGTAGGACATGGCGTGCGGGAGGGCGCCTACCGGCTCTAAGCTCCGCTTCGCCTTCCCTTCACAGTCCCATAGAGCTTCCCCAGGACGGACTATTGGACCCCAAGACTGTGACAGCTGCTGCGGGGGCTCAGAGATTGCTTTGTGGGGCGCATCATCAGTGATCCAGGGACCATGCAGCAAGAGTCCCATTTGGACCCTCGACCCCTGCGGCGCTTGGGAAGGGGCATCGCAAGTCCTACGTCAGGCAAGGGATCTAAAGTTCGTGCATCGTCACATGGTATTGTCTGAAAATATGAACCAGGAGCATCAGGGGAAACCCCTTCTTGGTAAACGGCTGCAAGGGCAGGTTCGGGCCGATGGAGTGGGCGAGACCAAAAAGGCTGGGTGACGCCGTTAAGTGACACCAAGACAAAGACTTGTTCAGCTTCCATTGCAATTGTGGCGAGAGCTCGAACCCCGTGTTGATTAATGGCGTTCCCGGCCCGAAACATATGGAAAGGACCCTCATCAAAGTCCGAATTGTATCGGTGCTTTTTGCCGACCCCTACTGAAACATGCTAGACAGCTTTTTGACGGGCCATGCGCGCGCGTCTCGGAATTTCTCCACGACGCCTCTCAACGCGAGTCGCTCGTAGTGATCCGTGAAGAAGTCCCCGTACAGTTCCATTCCAAATGCCGTGTGGACCAGGGCTGGCGGACAGGCAGGATGGCACAGGCTGATGCCGCAGAGATCGAGAATCATTCGTCGAACCTCGTTTTCGATTTCTCTCCATCGCGCACGTGTTGTTGATTGACTACTGGGCCATGTTAGACATGATCAACGTCTTCGGATTGTGACGAGTTGCCTACCTCAAGAATGGATTCTCAGCCATGAGAACCATCTTTGCAATTAGTGAAAGCTGAATGCTCGTCACTTCAAGGGCGGACGAGTACCAAATGATGGGGAATATCTCCCCGTTGGACCTGTCCGCTTGGCGAGTGAAGAAGGGCTGGATGTCAACAAGTGCCTCCTTGTCGAGCTGCTCGCCCTGCTTCTGAAGCCGCACTATGTGATCCGTCAGTTAGCACTGATCAACGGGGTGAAACCCGCGAAGTTGAAAAGAACCTGACAACTTACGCCATTCTTGCTCCGATCGATCAGACAAACGCCACTTTGCCACCTGCGCAGTGTGCAAGACGATCTTGTTGGCGTTGGATGCACCCTGGCCGTATTCTGGCTCCAGAGTCATCTGGGGCGGATGCCGCCGCGTGAAGGAATGGAAGATCTCCTGCCTCACCGCCATCCAATACGCAGCTTGGATGAGCGACCGGCGCCCAAAGAGGGTCTGCGAGGGCGCACTTCTCAGGACGGCGTCGATGATGGCGAGGAAGTTGACCTTGGTTTTGGGGCGCGACTCGCCGGGGTTCTCACCCGGGGTCCCTTGCCGCTCCTCGCCGTCGTCTTCATCATCGTCGATTTCCTCGAGCTGTCTTAGAATCACGGCCGTGGCGATGATGCTCTCAAGACGCTCGTCGTCCTGGATGGTGTGGAAGTCTCGAAGGGCCGGTATGCATTTCAACGTATACTCGACAGCATCGTGTGGCGTTAGATTCGGCAGCAGTTGCCCTTGGTACAAAATGCCGTTTGGTGTCTTGAACCTCGGCAGGCGAGTGAGGTGGCGGGCTGCGAGGGCAAAGATGGCGTACAGCAGCGGAGGGTGTTGTCTGGCGCGGATGGGCACCACCAGTTGAAAGTGTCTCTTTTCATCACAGAGATCAAACTGATGTCATGTTAGCGAGGGTTGCGGCACAGATGATCCATTTACATGCCCAATGCGAGAGATCCTCGACAAAGTATCTCAGCAGACAAGCCTCCTGGGGGTCTTGCAAGGGAAACACGGCCGATTCTCCCGTCCGAGGCCGCGGGAAGTGAGTGCTTGGTGACAGGGAAGATTCGTCGATCCGGTCGTGAGATTGTCCGTAGGGCTGTGAAGAGAGGTCTGGGTTGCGAGAGGAGAGATCGGAGCGAGTAGTTGAACTGGGTGAGTCTGCGTTTGCGCCTTGCCATGGCCGGCTCCGGTATCCATGAGGGCTACGGGCGTCCTGAGCATCGATGGATCGACGATGGGCGGTGTGGTCAAACACTGAATTGTTTTGTAAGGAAGACGACTCGCTATGAGCGGCGTCGTCACTGCGGGATGCTGAAGACGGGCCCAGGATAGCCCCCGAACTCAGCGAGAGATCTGCCTGGCCTCTCGAATCGACGCAAACTGCAGGGGATGAGTCTCGGTGCGAAACAAGACAGGAAAAGACGGGAAGGGACAGCAAAAGACAGGCATGACCATAGACTCACACTCCTTGATCTCGCCGCTGACCCACCGCTGGTCGTTGTTGAAGGGCGCCGTGGACGCGTTCCGGAAGACCGTCTTCTTAGCCGGCCGCGTGCACGTCAGGTTGCGAGTCTGGCAGCGACGGCATTTCGGCCTTGCTTCGTCGCCTAGAGGGAGCCATCAGCAGCGTTCGAACCGGTGCAACGCACGCACAGCCCAGGCCGCATCCTTGCCTGCAGCCGGGCGAAACGGGCCAGACCAGGAGTGGCTCTGGGGCTCTGAGACTTACATTTGACATGCTTTTCTGTAGCGGCCCCAAGTCAGCAACGCGCACGCGGCACAAGCGGAGTCTTCGCTGGCTAGCACGGCAGCACGCACCTTTACACTGGACACATGGTCTCTTTGCCAGTGGCATCTTGCCATTCGCTGGGACCGTTGCGACGTGAGAAACGCAGCGTCGTCGATTCTCTCAGTCAACCCCGCCACCCCACAGCTTCTTTGTCGCTGAGGGGCGTCACGTGATGCCAATATCGCCATTCTCGCCGAGACGTCCACGGGGCGCCAGCTACCCTACATTGGACGTCGTGGATGCCGGATTTGGTCGGGATAGTACCCATGGTGCATGCTGGGGCGATTCAGGCAATTGAGGTGGCATCTCTCGCCTTTATCATCGTGTTCAACCTCAAAGTTTCCAAAGTAGATTCAGCATTCTCGCAACTAGCCTATTTTCTATTACAATAAGATGACCTTAGTCAGCCGGGTACTACCATTTCCACACCAGCTAAGGGTAACCCTTAACAACACCGTGAATCTGTCATCTCCAATCTCATCACTTCCCTTCATAATGTCGAGGCAAACAAGATCTGCTTCGAAAAAAGCTGCTCGCACTCCCCCGGCTACCGCCCCAGCAACACCAGATACCCCTCAAGACGCGACAAGCCAACTCTTCGAGGACGCCAGCGCCTGGGAATCATGGCTGGAGCAAAACCACGACTCACACACAGGGGGCATCTGGCTCCAAGTAGGCAAAAAGAACTCTGGCCTGGCTACTGTCACTTACGATGAGGCTCTTGATTCCGCCCTCTGTTTTGGATGGATCGACGGTCAGCGCAAATCATTCGACGACAAGCGCTTCATCCAGCGCTTCACACCCCGGCGCAAGACCAGCATCTGGTCGAAGCGCAACGTCAGCAAAGTCGCAGCGCTTGTCGAGTCCGGCCGCATGCGACCGCCAGGCCAGGCCGAAGTCGACGCTGCCAAAGCAGACGGGCGATGGGAGAGGGCGTATTCGGGATCCAGCAACGCCCAGGTGCCACCCGATTTTCAAGCAGCGCTGGACGCCAACAAGGCGGCCCGGGAATTCTTCGAGTCAATCACCAGAACGCAGCGATATGCATTCCTCTTCCGATTGGAGACGGCAAAGCGCCCGGACACGCGAGTGCGGCGGATCGAGCAGTTCGTTGAGCTCCTCGCCTCAGAGAAGTGTCTGTAAAGTCCACAGCTGGATTATGGCTCTATTGTTCTTATTAGGTTACCCCCAAATGCTCCTATAGTGTACATTGTCGTATATAAATCGCTTTTTCGCGATGATGGCAATCCCATATGACCCAGGGAAACACGCCCTCTAATCTAATTGGTAAAAGCCATCCTCGTTTTGATCGTCCTCTTCTTCCTCGTCCTCATCCTCGGCCATGTCGGCGAGGAACTGATTTCTGGACCGACCGTCTACATCGCTCCCCTCATCTTCTTCTGAGTCGTCATCTTGACTACCTTCGCCATCACTCCCATCGTCGTCGGAAGATTCGATGGGGTTTACTTCTCGATGCATGCGAAGTCGCTCTGCCAAGGACAATGGTGCCGCCGGCTGTTCATCGTCATCAGACTCGCTCTCCTCCTCGCTTTCACCCGATTCGCTCTCCTCGCTCGCAGACTCTTTTCCATCCGCCCCTGAGTCCTTCACAACCTTGGTTCCTTCCATCTGGTCGGGGTCGTCGGATTCAGAGTCAGACAGAACTACGCGTGATTGGCGTTTGGGAGGTGCACGTTCTTCCCTTTGCTCATCACCGTCTTCCGAGTCCGAAGATATGACCTGAGTGGTCCTGGCTCGCTTCGCCACAGGCTCTTCATCAGCTTCTGAGTCATCATCTGAGTCTTCGACCACCCGGCGCTTGCGCCCTCTGTTGGCGGGTTCGGGTTCGGGATCAGGCTCCGGGCTTGAGAAGTGTGCCTCTGAGGTATCTCCACCGAGTCGTACACCTTCGCCATCAAGGGAAATCTCGTCGTCTGACGCGTCGTATCGTTCCACGATTTCTTCATCGTCGATGCCATCGCTTTCGTACTGATCCAAATCCGTGCCAGATTCCTCTTCCTCCTCCCCAGATTCCTCTTCATCTGAGCTGTTGCTGTCATACCCATCTGGCCCCGGGTTGAACAAAGCTTCGTACCGGCGCAAGCCTCGCTCAAATTCAAAAACGACCATCGGCCATGTCTTGACGTCTTTTTGGCGTAAAACAGTGGCGAATGGTTCAGGTACGGGATCCAAGAAATCTTGTGATATTTGGAACCGGGCAAAGTCGCCGTGGTTGACGAGGTCGGGCCACGAGTACAAGAACTGCAAGTTCTCACCTCCACCATGCGCGTTCTCAAATGTCTCGATGTATTGTCGATTCACGAGATCTGAAGTACACCACGCCAACGCGTCTTTTCGGCAAGGGCCACTGGTAGTGCAAAAGAAGAATGACTCCAGAATGCTGAAAGGCTGTATCATGTGCACGAGAGCCTCGGGATCAATGTCGTCACTGGATTCCCAGCCGGCAAGCCCGCCGTTTTTGACATGCTCTGCGAAGCCTGAAAGATAAAATACATCCTCAGCCTCAGCGCCGCGGAGCCCATGAATCACAGCAACGTCCTTTTCCTTGTTGAAACGAACAATCGCGTCTCCAGACCCAGCATCCAAGCTCAAGCAATCCGGGAACTGGTTGAGAGCGATGCCACGAGACTCTTGGTGCACGGAGAGGAGAGTGCGGATGGATTTCGTCTGGTCCTCCAAGGTGAGCCAATCACGCACTGTCCAGAGCCGGGCTGTTGTTGGCACTGAAAATTCGGCATGCCTGGCTGTTCCAGGGGCCACGACGAAGTCGAAGATGCGTGAGCGCAGCATGATTTCTGGGCAGAAGTACTCCCAGACGCGTTGGCGCAGCTCAGGGGGAAGTTGTGAAAACTGCGAAAAGGAGGCGGGTTCCTCGTCTATTGATGCATCGTCTTCTTGGTCGCTTTCTTGGTCGCTTTCATCCGTTTCCTCGCCCTCGGCGGCCATGACATCGAGAAGGCCTCCTGCATCGTCGGTTTCGGAGCTGGCATCCGAGGATCCATCCTCTATTTCGACGATATCTCCATGAGCGTCTGAGATCTGAGAGCCCGGAGAGCTTTGAGCGGCCTCAGAGCCGTCGGAGCCTTCATTGCCGGTGAGAGACTTGGACATTTTGAGTGGCGGGCGGCGTTGAGTCGCGCTCGGTGTGCAGGTTGCACGCGCATGCCGGCCAAAGTTTGGCCATCTTGGAGATTTGGGCCTGACAAGGTGGAGCGAAACCACGTGACTGCGTTGAGTGGTTGGTCACGTGCGGCGGCACATGATTTGGGCTGTGACTTTGGTTGGCTTGAACTTTGAGTGAAGCCCCGCACGCGGGGTTGTCGCGAGGCCAGTGTGCACTGTGGAGTGAGTGTGCAGTCACTGTAATGTGTGCATGACGTTGCAAATTCATCGTTTCCACATTCATCCTTGTTTCTCAACTACGCCAGCTCTTATTTTCAATCCCGAGATTGCCAACGCCCGGGTAGATATCTACCATGTGTGGCCGCTCCCGCACAATCCCGGTAGATGCCCAATGCCTGACTAAGTCTCCGCCGTGGTGACTTCAGCATCTCCATCATCAAGCGGCAGCTTTGTAAGGCCGCCGTAAGTTGGATGGCTTCAGGCTAGCCGGATCCTCGCCTGTTCCTGGCCCTGTGATTCGACCATTGCTCCGCAGTGCCACCCTGCATCTGTCTCCGCTCCCCGTTGGTCTTGGCATTTCCTGATGCCCCCGGGCTAGCCACCAACGATTGGTAAGGCTTGTGAATCCCCGCCAACCCAGCTTGCTCAGTGACGTCTCAGGGTCTTGGGACGCGCTTGGATAGCGGCCGGCAGGAATTGCCAGTGTATATATAGATAAAAGCACCTTGTAGCTCGAGGGGTCGGAAATATATTTCATCATACCCCATCATTCACTGACTTCTCATCCCAATTCCATCCTTGGACTCAATCTCACACTCACACCTATCCATCTCTCTTCACTCAACACACACACCCATCATGTCCAAGCTCATCACCGTCTTTGGCGCCACTGGCAACCAGGGCGGCTCCGTCGTCCGCGCCATCCTGAACGACCCCGCTCTGTCCCGCGAGTTCAGAGTCCGCGGCATCACTCGTGATGTCTCCAAGCCCGCTGCCCAGGCCTTGGCCGCCAAGGGCGTCGAGGTTGTAGCTGTGAGTACAAACTCTTGTCGTTATTTTACCGTCTGCAGACTCTAATATCTCCCCATCCAGGCCGATATGGGATCCATTGAGTTGGCTGCTCCCGCTGTCGCTGGCGCTCACACTGTTTTCATGGTCACCAACTACTGGGAGAACCCCTCCGGAGACGGTGAAATCGCCCAGGGCAGAGCCGTTACCGACGCCTGCAAGGCCGCTGGTGTCAAGCACCTTATCTTCTCGTCTCTTATCAACGTCAGCGAGGTCAGCGGCGGTCGTCTGACCCACATCCACCATTTCGACGGAAAGGCCAAGATTGAGCAGTACATCCGCAGCAGCGGTGTTCCCGCCACCTTTGTCCTGCCCGGCCTCTTCATGTCCAATCTCTTCACCATGATCCGCAACAACGGCGAGGGAGCTTATAGCCTGAGCCTCCCCGTATCCCCCACAAAGGGCCAGGTGCCCCTATTCAACGCTGGTGGTGACCTCGGTGAGTCTCGAAAATTGCCCCTACCAATTACCCGAAGCTAACCTCCACAATAGGCAAATTCGTCAACGCCGCCATCAAGCACCACCCCAGCTCTATCGGCAAGCACATTTACGCCGCCACCGAATACTACACTCCCTCCCGCATCATGTCCGAATTCTCCGAGGTTATCGGAAAGCCCGCTACCTACAACCAGATTTCCGACGACGACTTCAAGTCCACCAGACCTCCGGCCCTCGCACAGGAGATGTTGGAGAACATGCTTCTCCTCGAAGACCCCGGTTACTATGGTGGTGCTGATCTGAAGGAGAGCCACGACCTCTTGAGCGAGAAGCCCACGACCTGGAAGGAGTTTGTCGAGATCTACAAGGAGAAGTGGCTGTAAGGGTAAAACACAAAACAGTACACAGCCCAGGATGGCGTGGAGTAAAAAAGGTATCAATTTAATTTAAATAACGAAGAATGAAATTCCTTTCAATTTCATTGTAATGACTGGAAATGTTTTAACGAGAGAGTTGCCAACCTGTGCCGGGTCACACGTCTGCTCCTTTCGAGCCCCGTCACTAAATAAGCGATTGGAAGGGGCATGCGAAGCCGATTCAGGGGTGGTGGGTCGTGAACACGCTTCGGCGCCCAGGTCCTCCGTACAAACGGACACATGGCCCCACAGTCGTCCGTCCGGAACGGTGCAATTGAGAACCGGAAAACCAGATGGCTTTGATCGCTTAACCCGTATTGATATCTTAGCATCGACTACCTACAAACCACTCTACATAACCGTGCACTCAATGTCGGGAATGCCATCTTTATGTGCCTTGCTGCTAGACCTGTCCCAAGCGCTGTCCGTGAGGTCGAGTTCCCAGTACGTGTGGTCCATCAATCCAGACCTCGTCTTCTCAAACGCGTCGGCCAGGACGCGCAAACACTCGTCGTCTTCTTCAATCATAATCATATAGGTCAAGCCTACCCGCTTCATAGTCGCCCACTGCTGGTCCGTCTCGTAAGCCCTCACCCAGATGGGGTTGCGTCTCTTGCGCAGCTCGTCTTCAGCCTGCATGAAGACAGAGAACATTTGGGCGGCAGCCCAGTTGTAGCTGAGGCTTGACAAGGACTGTTTGCCGCAAATGTCGCTGAAAATATCGCTCTGCACAAATTGTAACAGCTCTTTGTTCGAGAGACTGAGCTTCGTGGGGCGGTCCGCCGAGCCGACTTTTTCGGAAATTTGGCTCTGCCACTCTGACGGCGTAATCTGTGTCAACCCGTCGTGTAGAGATCGGAGCATGTCAGGCGAGATCTCTTTGGGTGTCATAGTTTGGGCGAATAAAGACGCCATGCTGAGCAGTTCCTCTTCACCCAGCTCCATCTTTTTGAGCCTCCTGATTAGATCTGTCTCAATTAGTCGCGTCTTTCCGGTGACAGGATCAATGAACTGTTCCGTTTGGCAGACGCGAATAAGGCCGAGGTGGGAAGTTGGGTGTATCTCAACGTCCGGAATGCGTTGGGGGTTCCAGTTTGCCTGTCGATAAAGATCCAAGTGTGACTTCGTCTTGAAGAAATGTCTGGCACCACTTCCCAATACCTCATGGATGTTGTGAGATTGTCGTATCACCTCCTTCGCCCGCATCACCTCACGCTTGGTCTTTCTGCCCGAGACTTTACTCATTCGAGCTTGTAGAGCCTCGAAGAAATCCGAAGTCGGAGGCTGCCCATCGGTGAAGAAGTCTGCGGCGAAGAATTGTTCCAAGTTCATATAGAGACCCACGGGGTTCTCAATGTAACCCTTATGAACCAGCATGTTGTGTAGATGTATGCATAGCATGGGCTCGTGAATCATGTCCCAAACGGCGACGCTGCTGTTGTAGGCGAGTTCCAGGCCCTCCATGAGACCCACGCCACACAGGTATGGGCAGTGCTCCCAGAGTCCGTTTGCATTCGAGTTGATGAATCGGGAGGGTGCAATGTTGGTCAAACCGTACATGTACTTGGTCTCACCCAACCAGTTGACAAAGTCATCTTGCATCGATTCCAATAATTCGGTCTTTGAGGTGTGTCGACTGGGCTGCCCATGAAGTTGTGCATCTCTCTTCAACAAATGGTTCAAAACTGAGACTCCGTGAAGATATCCCTTTCCGAAGTTCTTGGTCTTGCGGTCAAGGAATAGGTCGACATCGCGTCTTGGACGAAAACCCCGTGGTGGCGATTCAAGCACGTGGCCACGCATGAAATTGCAAGACCAACCACGAGAGACTGCTAGTGAATCGACTATGCATTGTAGCTGGAAGACGTGGTGGGGACAAATCCTGTGGCGAACATCCGTGGTGGGTTTCTGCATGGCGAGAGAAGTCACGAAGCCTGCAAATTCGGTCAAGCCAAACAGCCGGCGATACTTGTCCCATGGACCGCCAGGAGACCAGTCGACATTCTCATACACCCAATGCTGTCCCTTCATGGTGTTTTTCTGAGTAACGATGGATGAAAAGAGGTTGACTAGATCGAACAGCCAGTTGATAGTGAAAGATCGTCGCCAAGCAAGTCTCTCTGATTCGGTCGCCCTTTGAAGATCGAAGGCTGGGTTCCAATCCCGAATCTCCTTCATCATGGCGCGAGTCGGGGCACCGCTTCGGTTCTTCTGATAGTCAAGGACAAAGTCCAGCAAGGCTCGATACGTGTGGATTAGTATCTGTTCCTTGACATCCATTTTTGTTTCTCGCACCGTTTTCCCGCGTTGCCATTCTGGGCTGAATTCAATGACGCTGAGAGAAAAGTTTCCTTCTATTTTGTCGGCATCGCCTCGGGTGATCGTGTTCATGATTGTTTCGTACGAGTCATGGCCGGGAAAGTCGACAAAAATGGCGAGTTCGGCTTGTTTAACCATAGCCACGGCTAGCGTTGAGAGGGTACCGGCCACGGCACCGTCTAGATCGCTGTATGCAACTTGTCGCCACACGTCTTGCAAGAACATGCGAAGGTCGATCCATTCCTTAGCCAAAGCGTATATCGCGAGAAGGTAGTCTGTAACGATGCCCTCTGTGTCCTCGATGATCTTGTAGCTTTCTAGAGGTACGTCGGCCAGGTCGGGCTCCTTGACAGGCACTGCGGCCTGTTTCCTCTTGCTATTCTTCCTCTTCTTTCCCTTTTTGCCTCGTCCTGGTCGCGGTTGCTTCCTTTGGGGGGCACGATGAAGCTCTGGTTTAACTTCATCATTGGCGGTCCCGTCCGAATCCTCCCCGTCCCCCGCTTCTTCCTTAGGGAGGTCAATTCCGAGCACCTCGAACTTGTTGACGAGTGGTATCTCATCATCGGGGTTTGGATCAGACTGCTCGCCCTTCTGGCTGGACATCCATTATTCTCCTCCAAGAATAACAAAGACCTGGTTCAGAGAATCAATGAAATGCTTGTGGGAAGCGTTGTGCTTGGCCAATTCAGCGTCTGTGCTGGCAGCAGACATGGATTGGTAGGCCGCCCATGCCTTGGTCCTTGCTTGGACCACGGAGCGCAGCAAGGAGTAGACGGAAGCAGGTGGTTTCCTGGCGGCATATTTGGCAATCAATTTGGCCATGGAAACCAAGCCTGAGACGGTAGTTTGGCCAGTGCTGTTGGGAGTCTTTGGTTCATCCTCATCAGTAAAGTTGGCGGCGGCCAGAGCAATGATGTTGTTGGAGCTTG
This sequence comes from Cylindrodendrum hubeiense, assembly GCA_014621425.1. Taxonomy (NCBI): domain Eukaryota; kingdom Fungi; phylum Ascomycota; class Sordariomycetes; order Hypocreales; family Nectriaceae; genus Cylindrodendrum; species Cylindrodendrum hubeiense. The sequence continues at coordinate 126,533 of JAANBB010000067.1, read as the reverse complement.
CGATGATCCAGTGTAGCAGTTGCTTTGTCTCGCGTTTGTACGTGACATAGGGGTTTTGAGACGCCATGCTCAGGGAATCTCGGAGAGAGCTCTCCAGACTGGATCATTCCCAAACCGAAGACGGCTTCCAAGAGAATAGGTGATATAGGTATGGTGAGAACGCGAAGGAGGGGAGACTTGAGATAAGGGATGATACAAAGGTGATTGGCCACGTGGTGATAATATATGTTTAATAGCTGTTGGCAGGTGTCAGGCAAGGATCACAGCAGCTGACAGCGGTAAAGGTCCCAAGAACGTTAACAGAACAGGATGCAGATCAATCTAAGGAGCCGGCTGGTCCGGTCTCCATTTATCACAGCTATAAAAGCCCCTGGCCGCTATTTGCTTCCTGCTTTGTTTGCTAGGCCAGTTGCAATCGCGATGCGGCTCGCCTTTTTGTAGTCGCACAGCTTGACAAACATCGGACTTAGCTGTGGGCCAAGTTCAACAAGAGCCCCTCCCTACCCTGCGTTCACAAGCATCATAATTACGGAGGTAGGTAGCTTTTTATTTAGTAACTACCTAACTAGTACCTACATAAAATTTCCTTAATCGACCGTGAATCACTATATCCTTTGGGCACTGGCTTGGTCACGGCTTGGATGTAAACGCGACACGTTCGTTGGAGGAATTGGTATGTTTTCACATCTAGCAGCTTATTTCCTCTATTACCGTCTCTAATAATAGCCGTATCTATCCCTCAGATATCGTCATTGATGGTCATCATTGTCATCTGGGCTGTTATGGAAGGACCTTTTGGGCTGTATTTGCTTCTTCTTATTTAGCCGGAGCTTCCAACCTTCCCGACTTCTCCAACCCATGAAGACCATCACATCATTATCATCTAATTGATCAATGAGCAGGTTCCAGCAGGTCTCTCTAGATCCCTTTATAACTACGGTCCTTACGGCCTCTAGCTAGTCATGAATCCAAGCACATCTCGCACATTATCTATGCCCCTACCTTCTCCATCATCAGATGCAACAGCTGTAGCAGCAGCTTTTATCGGTATTTCTTATCTTTCTGCTCGTGCCGACAGTCTGTCAATTGATCATGCAGACGCATGTTGCCCTTTGTTTTTCGACGTCCCTTGGTTCGGGTGTGGCCGCCGGAAGATTTTCAGCCGCTACGACTTACATCGGATTTCCGTCTCTTGGGTGTGTGCTGCACAGAAGCGCCGCTCCCACCAACTAGATATGCCCACGGCGTATTGAATGGCAAAGCTATTTTATATTAAAGTTGACTGGATATCTTTAATAAGCTTGCTGTAATGTCTGTTCTCCCCCTTATACCCTCTGTAGTTTTTGTTTCTCACTTGGCTTGAACCTTTTCTGATTTTGGGGGTTTGCACTTTGGCGGGCCTCGTCTAATGTGCCACCGTACGTCACTGGCGGAGGGTGGATCTACACTCCAAGGCGCTTGTAAAATGTCCCCCAGAACGGCACTTAAAGCCCTCCAGAGGTGGAGGTAAATTTGCAGTGAACCATTCTTTTCAACGTAAGAAAATGGACGAGCCCATGAAATTTGTTAAATAGGAGACCATATCCTTAGTTGAATACGGAGTACACTCCATTGAATTTAACTTGCATCCAATGCCAGTACAAAACCCTGACAGTACGGTACCTCATTATACTAAAGTCAACGTCTGCTCTACTAGTGCTTCCGTCCAAATCTCCCCAAATTCTGTCGGCCGCACATTTCCCTCTTCCAGTGACAGACACATCATGAGATGATCCTGATTGGCCATAGAATCAAGGTCACACTCTAACGCAACAATAAAAAAGCCCACTCTGCGATATTTGCCTGGCTCGCCATCTACCGGGACAATCATCAGTCCTCGCGACTCAGCCGCCAGGTTTTGACGACCGCCCCACTTGCCCCGGCTCAACTCCAGAAACCTGAAGTCCTCGTGGCATAGGACCTTGGGCTTACCGTCCTCATAAGAAATTTTAAAATCCGGATTCGTCAGACAGCCGTCGATATAAATGAGGTTGGAAAATGGTTCTGCTCGTGAACTCGGACTCAGCCATCTGAAATGCCCAAGGGTGTCCAGAGTATCAAGACTTGATACACGGCCTCTAATTAGAACCCCGCCTTCAACGACTAAATGAGTCGATGCTGGATAATGGCCCGTGATTTCGTTCTTTGTGATTTTGATATCTTTTACTGAGGCTGTCACATTCTCAGCGACAGAAAAGGACAATGGGCCATCCACCTTAGCCCATGACCAGGAGGGGCAGGTTCTAGCCTCGTTAAAGACCATTGTGTCGGGATCTTTGTTGGTCGCATTCTGAAACCATGAAAGGCCGGCTATTGGGTCGCTTTTCCAAATTCCACCAAAGCACTTGTCGCCAGTCTCCTCCTCCAGCTCATGAATGATGCCTTGTAGCGCGTTCAGTTTGTCGGCAGGATCGCTAAGCCGGCGCTTAGAGAAGTCCTGCAGCAAGTCTTTCCAGAGACTGCTGAGTATGCGTATTTTGGCACCGTCTAGAGGGCGTGAGAAGTGAGGACGCCGCGTGGCCCGATTATGGTATGGCGCTTGACCCCCATCGGCTTTGCTGCCTTCTCTACACTGCCATAGGACCTGTGCGGAGCCGTAAATGAGCATTCTGCGCGAGAGCCAAGTCTCTTGCAGCGTCCAACCTCTCTTGCTGATAGGCTCATCCTCAAGAGAAGGAGCTTCTACAAGATCTTGCCTCTTGCGACCTGATGCTTTCCCAGCAAGCCATATAGTTGAGAGGTCATCCTCCCAGGCGTTCTTATCGAGAAACCAAGGAGTCATCTGGAAAAGAGTCTTGACTTCTTCACGATATGCCAGGTTCGAATACTCCGGATTGTTCCGGTGCCTATCGATCCAAGCCAAGAGACTCTTGACGTCTTTTGGTACAATCATTTCCATGTTGAAACACGTGCCAGCTATTCCCTGCAGATCGGCTCGAGGTTTCGTGAAGCTGTCGCTAGCACCGGATGATTTTGCTGCCGATATGGTCACCCATGCATTTTTGTATACCTGGGCCATGGCTGCAATCTCGCGGGCTTTGTCTTCGGAGGAGTCCTGTACGATGCACAGCGAGTCAACCCAGAGATACTTGATCCCTAGCTGCTGAGTGCACATGACAGCCTCTGCCACAGTGTAAGGGAGACTCTCTAAGGGAACGTTATTCTTGTGTGCAGGCAGGTTACTCTTATCGGTGGTGTACTGTTTTTTAGGGTCGCCCCAGATGTAGCTGAGGGCCACGTAGCGACCTCCCTCGCTGCCGCCTTCGTATAGCCGAATAGAAATATCGTCCATGGTGGCTCCTGAGATCTCTAAAACTCGAGTGGGAAGCGGTGTCGGGCCCTTCGCCCGACATCCGGCGTGTTCACGTTCACACGTGTCGATCCAATCGCGCGCCCTAGCCATGGCGGCAGGAGATACTACCATTGGGTTAGGCGGTCGAAAGGCGACGCAGTCTGCCGCAGTGCCGCCGTCTATGGTGAAGGAGTTCATGTGGACTTGGCGGGCCTTCATCTGGGGAAAGCCCCAGCTCATCTCAAAGTCGAAGAAGAAGATCTGCGAATGAGGGACCCCGGATTCTTGGCCGAAACTCCAGCGGAGAACAAAATCCGCGTCGGTGACGAAATTTTGTGGTCCGCCTACTTCTTCAATGAGCTGCAAGATGATGTAGACGCAGAGCATGCATCGTTGGCTTTCTTGACTCCACTTGAGTAGGTCGTGGGTTGTGCCCAGGATAACAAAGCGATTGAGAAACAGATTGAGGATGGTCTTGGGGTCGCGTAAACAGCTACAGAGCTTGCATTTGGATGCATCCCAGCAGGTAAACCCTTCGGGTCCAGGAGCATCTATCGAGAGTTTAAGATCGATTCTGGTGTTGCTCATCTTGGAATGCTCGTTTGCGCAGACCCTTCTGGCCGAGAGGAAGGAATTGAGATGGCCATAACAACGGGTTGAAGATTGGGGCATTGCGGGTTTTTGTGGAAGGGATTCCCAGGATCCCCGATGTACATGGCCATGATTGCCGGTGGAGCTGGGAGGCTACGCTGTGATGAAAGGTGTGACGGAGGTCATCCGGCGATGCCACCTAATGAGAGCCTTCAGCCGCACACCACTATGCAGGGTGTAGCACAGATTGTGAAGCCTCCCGGACAGGTTTCCCCGGGCTGTTCCCCCCGGACGAACGCAGAGCGGAGCAGCCGCGTGATTCGCGGGTGACTCCCGCGAGAAGCTGACTCGCTATAGGCTCGTATCTGTGCCACGTACGATGGCATGTCTTGATGGAAACCGCAGGTTTGTCACTCGGCATCATGGTTTCGGCAATGCAGGCGTGTTTAGGCGAATCATTAATTAGCTCTCGCTTCTTTCAAGCAATAATTTATTTTTTTATTTTACATCGCGATGCCGATAAGCCATGTTTAGTAGCGACGGAATGCGATTTCCGTAATCCATTAGAGCTCCTCGTTTCTGTTTGCCGGCATATTAAGCCTTACAGGGGTAGTTATCCCAACGATCGTCATTATTGCCTCAGACGCTGTTAGTTATCACGCCCCCCCACCCCGCCCCCCCTCCTCACGGTACATCGGGATTGGGATGAGTCCAGCAGTCTCGATACTGTTTTAGCTATACTTGTAATGGTGGCCTAATTAACGGTTAGGGCATGCCCCGTCCATTTTCGATTTCGCTGCCCTGCTTGATTAGAACTGCGCTTGTGACCAGGTCCGACATGGTGACTCCTCCTTAGTTCGTTCCATCCATGATATCCTCGTCAGATATGGGTGAGATGTAAGTGTCATAGCAAACTACTACGCTGGACCCGGAACCATAACAATAATATCTGTCGCTGTATGGTGCAACCCGATGACTGAAATATTCACTGTATCCTTCATCTAGCTGAAGGGCAGCAGTGTACCCAATGGTCTTTGTCTTAAATTTAATCTTAATTTCTTAGTCATTCGTCCGATCCTATCGTGGATATTTTCTCAACCCTTGTCTTTCCTGAGGCCAGGTCTGATCTGCACATAACATGTCCCACCAATGACGCATCTATTGTTGCAACATACGATTCGCCTGTGGTCGGCTCGGTCTTCGCTTAGGTGCTCTCGTTTGCCACTTGGATCATTGTCTTATTATCTGGGAATGCTAAGGAATATCCTTATTTAAATAATGTGTCCAGTCCCCCATATTACCCTCCAAGCCCTAGCTGTGGGACTGCCTTGATCCAGACCACCCTTTCCACTGAATATATATCTCAGGAGTACAACCTCGAGGATTTCATTACAACCCCTGATATAATACATAAATATTTGAAGGTTGGAGACACAAGCCTTCAGTGGGCTGCAACTCTAGAGCTTCTACACATAAAATACAACCTCCCATCAACTCTAAATTCCTACTTCAATGCGGACCCTATAACAGTCGCTGAACTTCTTGTAATACTTTCGCATCTGACTTCCACATGGCAGGAAACCATGGAGGATATTTGAAAAGTCGCAATAACAGGCGTGGTCGGACAATGACATGAAGATGAATATGGTGGATAGAAACAATGTCGGGAAGGTAGATATTTCCTAGAAGCTGTCGTCGTCCTCGATGGTACCCCGACATGATATCTGAACGAGGTACTCCATGGCATTTCTCCTGGATGAGATGATGTTTCGCACGATCCATCGCTTGGACTAAAGTTCAACGCTGGGGGTTAGTAACAGAAGGCGAAAACATTGGGATAGCGTTGAGAAAGCCGTACGGATAGTAAAATGTTCGGCGGTCAAACTTTCGATATCTCGAGCAAGATGAAGCTTGGGCAAGATGAGCCAGTGAAATTGGCCTGCGGCGTGGCGGTTTTCGATGGCAATCACCTCGTCATCCTTCATATGCGTATAATTGGTTAGTCTATGCCCAGAACCCACGCTTTCAGTGGCAGGCGACTAATAGTTACCTCGTAGACGATGGTCGCAAAATTTGAGCGATCGCAGAATGTGCATTTGTGCTGTACCCGTTCCGTCCATTGCAGGTTGGCTAGATAGCGGCAAACGTTTTTGATGGTTTCCATCGGGGCGTTGAAGAGTGCAGCGCACCGAGGCGGTCTGTGAGTGATGATGGTGTCGGTGGAGAATGAGAGAGACAGCCGGATTGCCTTTTGCAAATGGCTCATAAGGACCCCAGGCTCTTTGCTCATTTATAAACCAGTTACTGCCCGCTCCCTCTGATCAGCACGTCTTGCAATTGGGGCTGTGTTCGATGACCCAGCCCCGCCAACTCACACAGCGGCGACCAAAGTCCCTAAACGTACGACCGGGTAGGTAATCTGTACTAATTAGCAATCGCCCAGTTGTGACCCGCTCTGTGGCAGCTTCAGCATCGACATGGATGTCACGTAGCCAGCAGCAGGCATTTCACCACTCACATCTCGAGCTTGGCTACGGCTGATAATTCAACGGTGGGATTTTAAAGGCGCGGCCGTGTCTCAATTCACTTTTCGCCTTGAACAACGCTCACGCGAGGTTGAGTCTTCTGGAGTGTATTTAATTGAACAACTGTACATGCAAGCTCGGCCACTTTGTGTGCCTACTGCTGGCAGGCTGTGTACCCAATTACGCCCAAGGCTAAGACGTGAGGGAACCCATTCTCAACATGGCATAATGTGTTAGGCAGATTCCGATTCAACCATCAAAGGCGATTGCGGTAGGAGCACGCTGCACGATATTGCAGCAATCACGCGCAGTAGCCATTGTTCTACTTCGCACCGGCCACTGCACTTTAGATTGAGCGTCTGTTTATATTACGAGGCTTGTCTACCGCCATTCATTCATGTAAATAAACCAAATCAAAAGCTCAAAATCGCTCGTTACTTCAAATGCTTGCGTGGTTTATGTATAATGCTATGGGTCGCGGGGGAAGTCGGCATAATTGTACTGCAAGATCGCCCACGCAATATCTTCGGCGTTGCTTGTTAGAATAACCTGTAATTTGCGCCTACATGTTTGTTAGTACACCTCTCACACTCATGCACACTGACCAAGCCTCGACTCACCAATAGTCCGACATTGTTGCTGGATTTTCATATAGTGCACGCCAAAATATGAGACGAGGAGTAAAGCACCAATTAAGCATCGCTGGATCAAAATTGGGCCCCATGAAGCCCAAATCATCTCTTCCAGGAAGAAATGTATCGAGCTGTCGGTCGACAAGGTCGATAAGAGCCGCTGCAATGCGTCCTTCTTGATTGTTCATGTTCTTTTGAAAGCAGCTGAACTCTTCCAGAGATTTTGAAAATTCACCATCAACTCCCTTGTCAGTGTAAATCATATACTCCCCCTCTGTGAGATGAGTATTGTCGATCGCCATGAGACCGAGGGCAGTCGCATAGCCCTCTGAGAAGCTTGTTTGTTTCTTTACGTCGGTATTGAAGCAGAAGCTGTGACTGCCGCCTCCATCGAAGAATTCCTTGCTTCGAGCTAGATAGTGTGCGAAATGGCCATATTCATGCGCCATTACGGCTGGGTTCTGAGCCTCGATCGCTGGAAGGTTGATGAAAGATCCCTTGGCATTAACTCCGAAGAATGTGCCAGTTTCCACCGAGGGGTACCACACATTGACTCTTTCCATCTCGCCCTCACTTGTAGCCACCTTGGTGCTGAAGAACTCGGTAATGGTGTGGAAGGTGTCGGCTACCCACAGTGCCTTGGTATATTCGCTGAACCAATGAACGTTCCTGACAGAGATTGTCTCACCGGCTGCGACCATCCATGGATTGTATGCTAGGTCCAACTGAACTCGAGTCACCTGAAAGTCGTCCGACTGACTGTTTCGAGTTCCGACAACGTAATAATCACCCTTGAGCACCGTGTACAGTGTATGCGCAACAATCCTCTGGCCAGGGGAGACGCTGAACTGGAATAGCGCTTCTCCATTCTCATTCAATGTTTCGATTGATTGCCAGGTCCCAATCTTTTCGTCCCCGTTGTAGAGGTCGGCATGTGCGACCACTCGCAAGAACCGTACTGGCCTTTCTTTGCTCTTGTGGTCCATGTAAGTAATCCTTGCACTCACGAATGCAGGCATAAATGATGGGTCGTCTCGAACTTCGAGCTTATTTCCGTCAAGAGGAGGAAATGGTGAGGGCGTTGAGGAGTCTGGACCGACGTCTCGGGCTTCGCGTTTCTTGTCGGCGGAGGGAGATGGTGTGGCTGACGAGTCTGCGTAAACGGTGACCGTAACAGTGACTGGGTCACACTTGCATCCTGACGCTGCTGGTTCAGTGATGGACGGCGCATAAGTTGGGACGATTGTAGTTTCCGTGGCAGGTGGATCGATAAGGACCGTGGCCGAAATCGAGGTTGAGGACTCTTCGGGCACGGGGCCATCTTTTGCGATGAGTTTGTCGACCGGTTGATACGCCTGGTATGGTACCTCCGGGGTGTATGGCGCAGTCTCGTCCTGACCACTGGGATCAAATGTGCTCAGCTTTTTGATGAGTGCGGAATTGACATCTTCAGCGTATTTTCCAGTATTCCAAGCCATCCATTGCTGCGCCGTGGCGTTGTAAAAAATAACCGCACCCGCTCTTTGGACTGTATAGATGTTGGTTTCGCCGTCGTTGATGTCGACCGAGAGCAGTAGATCCTGCGAAGGGGTTGCAGGGATGTCGAAGTAGACTGTCTGAATGAATTCATTATGTGACATGGGCGGCTGAGTCGTCGTTGTGTATACAAGAGCTGGGCCCGGATTTTGGGCTTGGGCGTTGGTCTCGTTTTGCGACAGATATGGGGAAGTGTAGAGGTTCAATGTGGCAGTCTCTACCTTCGCCTGGAGTCGAGTGATGTTGATAGGCGCGGTGATGTACAATCGCGTCTCGCCCGCCACATTGTCGGTGGCGAAGGTGACATCGCTAGTGACAACCCCGAGACTCCAGCTAATATCAGCCTGCGTAGCGAGGACTGGGGCGATTGAAATCGCCCAGGCGATAGTATTCCGGAGACGAACCATGTCGGCGGGGTGATGACGGTCGCGTCGCGTCTCTTCGAGAAGCCCGCGATAGCCCTATTCCAGGTACAGGTGGACAGAAGTAAGAGGGACAATGGGATTCAGCTTCATGACGCAGCCCCTGGAGATATACCTGCGTGCGGGGCGCCTTGCGCATGGTCCTAGTTGTTTTTGGTATAAGCTTATTATTGAGTTGGCGGATTAGCGGCAGTCTTGGACTGATCCAGATGGACGAACTGAGGCGATGACAAGCCTCTTGACACCTTGATTCAGGTCATTGGCATTTTCTCATGCTTCGCCCTGGGAGCGCAAGCCGTTAGCGGTACGGCATGTTGCACTAGGAAAGGCTGTAAGGGTCGCTAGGGAGCCCTCTAGTACCGACTGAGACTGGAGCGATATGGCCTGGGCACCTCGTTGGGGAAACAGTTGACAGGTGCACTGGGCAGAGCTGAGTTGGCTGAACGCCACTTGTAGGGCTGGAAGCTAGGCCTGACAATGCCACGCCCAGTGATCTCAGTCCCTGGCGACGGGTACTGAACTTGGTGCTCCCTGACGACGGGGTCAATCAGCATCCTCTGGCTATGATGTCGGTACCTGCGAATGCGCGAGTCAACAAAAGAAAGCCTACTTGCCACCTCCATCCATAATAGCGGACTCATTCACCGCCACGACACAGGAGATGTACCGCCCTCCCAGGCGTTCAGCCGTTCCTCTAAATTGGACCGCTCCATTAGGCCCTGGGCGCTAAAGCAGCGGTTGGGGATGTGCCGACGGTCTAGACCTCTATTCTGCCGTGATGTGGCTGAGCAAAGAGCGGAGGTCTCCAGCTCCGTGCCCTCAGTGGTGGCTGGCAGCGCCCATTTAGCACTGGTATGTGGCCAGACTCCATAGTAAGCAGCCATCTTCCTCTTAGGCAAAAATAATTCCCATGCCTGAATGTCTTAAGCAGCCATTTCACGCCGTGTTTTACCACGCATGCATTGCTCACAAATGGTCGATCAAGGATTTTCTAGGGTTATGGATCGTTATTGGAAACTGGAGGGCTATTGGGTGGAAAACGACCAAGTTTTCCTGTTTGTCTACTCCCTAACTGGCAGATGGCTGCATTTATTTCAACCCTCCCGACAGAATGATTTCTTGTCCAGTCATATACCCCGTCTTCGCCATCCTATACCAAATGTTAGCTGAAAGTACACTGTAATTGGCCTGTGGCATCGACGGACATCACTACTGCATTTGCAACTTCATCCGGCAAGCCCAATCGATGCACCGGGATACTCCCGACGATGGCTAGGCCAGGGTCTGTAGCCTTTAGAGCTTCCATGTCTGTGTTGCTCTTCCAGGTCCTGTCCCTCATATTAGTTTCTATACGCTTGTGGTTGGAGGAATGAGGTACTTTGATTTGGGTTCCGGTATCATCCCAGTCGCTCCAATCATGGCGGGCAAGACCTTGTTAAAATGGTTAGAACCGATGATATGGATGTAAAGCGCTTAAATCAGGAGGTGGGAAGAATGGTCTCACAATATTCACAGTGATGCCTTCGGGAGCTAGCAGCGTTGAGAGGTTCAGGCCCATGGAGCTTCCAAGTGAATTAGTATGTGTCCTGTCAAGCGTCTCTGCGGTGCGAGCATACCACAGTGCGCCTTTGGTTGCGGCATAGTGACATCCGTTGATACCACCACCTCGGCTCGCAATGCTTCCCACAAGAATGATGCGTCCCCAGCCTTGTAATCTCATTCCGGCCAAGCAGCCCTTCGTGACAACAAATTGGCTCCGAGAGTTGATTTCCATCATCTCATCCCAATCATCCTCTTCTATCTCTTGGACATCGCGAATACGCTTCCCAAGCCCGGCATTGGCAACGAGGATAGATATGGTTTTATGCTTGGGAGCCACATCTTCATGAGTTAGTACACTCGGAACCAGATTCCGGGTAGATTCTCGATTGGAAAGATCCGCAGCCACAGAGATGAAAAGTTGCGACGGGTACAACTCTCGGAGCTCTTTTGCAATTGTCTCTGCTTTCTCCTATGATTCCACGTGTGACACGGTCAGCGGGGATTTCTGCAGCTGGTGGCATCGAAATGGAGCAACATTCTCGTCCATACCTGACTAGATGAGTAATGTAGGACAACATCACAACCCTCAGCAGCCAAAGCCCTGGCACAGGCTGACCCAATTCCTCCACTGATAGTCAAAAGTCAGCTGGGACGGGATTTAACATGCCAATGGAAGATGCGCGAACCTGGCGCCAGTGACGAGCGCTAGCCTGGCCTGGATCCCATTGTTTGCGGTTTGGAGGTGTAGTGTCGTCATTGAGGGCAGTGTAATATCAGGTAAATTATGGATATAGCGTAATTCGATCAAAGACTTGGCTGATGGTGATGAAGCTAGAATGGACGACTGTTGGAGCATCACGAGAGGGACGGACAGTTGTGCGGGGAAGCTCGCTCCAAATGCCGACCCAACAACCAACCAATGACTGAGTGGTAGGCTCGCTCTCCACCCATTGACATCCAGCAGAAACCAAAACAAAGATACCCCGCTGAATCTCGAATTACAGCTAGCATCCTGTTACAGCGTGAGCTAGAGAGCGGAATGAGCATAAGTGAATCATTAGTTATTTACACATCGCAATATCCTACGAGCCCAGCTACAGCCAAATCATTTAAGAATGCATATCTATTCTTCCCCTAAGAATCCAATTAGATTGGGTAAAGCTCTGCCATTATTCCGACCGTAAGGGCGACTGTAACCGTTGCTGCCGAGGGCTCCGGTTGCATCAATGGGAGGACATTATCTGCAGCGGAAGACGGCGGCGCTGCTGATGCCGCTGGCGCTGCTGGAGCCTTACCCCCTCTGACTCATCCTCACTTTATTCCCTGGCTCCTAGTAATTTATTTTGGGCATCAACACCTGTTGGATCACCTAGTTATTCTATGCTTCTGAAAACGGGGTCGGGTCGTGCGGAAACTCTTAGTATTTTAAGATAACATCACATCTCCGACCAGGAAATAAAACACGCGCTATGCTTACCTTTGCCTTACGTAGAGCAGCACGAGGCACAGGCTCACCGAAACTGCACCATGTGACCTTATCTTGGCCAATCAATGTTGTACAGCTGGCACGTCATCTGAACGAGGGGAAATCAGTTTCTCCGTTCCATCATTCGTTAGAACGTTCCTTGCTGCCTCAACGTCGTCGCTGCTGAAGCACTAGGTTGACTCTCATCTCACCAATAGACTTACGGGGTCTTCTACTAACGATGCAACGGCCCTTCAGATGGCACTGTCGTCACAGTCCAAATGGAGATCTTTCCTCCACAAACAGGGCGAGACAACACCCGGCGGCGAGAAGAGGATTCATGGTTTGCACACGCTGGTAGATCAAGGCCATGACGTGGCAGAAGCCACTGACATCGTCGCCATTCATGGCCTCAATGGCCACTTTTTCAAGACATGGACAGATTCAACCGCCAAGTTCAACTGGCTTCGCGATGCCATACCAATGACCCTGCCGAAAGCTCGGGTCATGTCTTTCTCGTACGACTCCGCCCTGCAGTTCAGCAAGTCCGCATCCGATATATTTGATTTTGCCGATCAGTTATTGGAGTATCTGCTTGCTGAGCGTCAGTCTAGTATCGAGCAAGCTCGACCAATTGTCTTCATCTGCCATAGCCTCGGGGGTATCGTCTTCAAGCAGGCTATGATCCGTGCTTTCGAGTGCGAGAGGTACACGATTCTGCTTCGGAACACTATCGGCGTCATGTTTCTCGCGACCCCCCACAGAGGATCAGCCTACGCAAATTGGGCGACGATTCTGGCGAGAATTCTCAACTCTGGGGCTTTTGGTAGCCGCACAAATCCCCAGCTATCTAAGGACATTGAGCCAAAGTCGAGAGTATTGGAGCAGATATCTCGATCTTTTGTAGAGCGAACGGAGGGGATGGCCATCGTTTCCTTCTACGAGACTTCGAAAATGGACTACGCGAAATCAGTTGTAAGGGCAATCTTCTGGGCTTACCCTTGCGTTGAATTCCAAGAACTAAGCTTTCTCTAGATCGTGGAAAAGGACTCTGCATGCCTGGGTGTGAGGAACGAAATTTCGATTCCGCTAAACGGCGACCACCGAACCATCTGCAAGTATCGCGCCGAGAAACATGGCGACCTTCGCATCATCTTGCGTAACCTCAAGAGTTTGAGCATTATAGACCATAAAGAAGAACATACCCAGAGCCAGTCATTGTCTATTGAAAAACAGCCTGTCACTGAGATTAATCCACATTCACCAAACCTCCTTAACCGCCTCGAGACATCAAGCCCTGAGATCCACAAGGCCCGTAATCCAACTGCGGCAAAGGGAACTTGCACCTGGCTTCTTCGGCATCCTACATACGAGTCTTGGTTCGGAAACCCTCATTCTTCATTTCTCTGGCTCTCGGCGGATCCAGGATGTGGGAAATCGGTCCTCGCATCCTTCTTGATCGACCACTTTTCGAGCCTGACATCCTCTCAAAGACCCAGCGTGTGCTACTTCTTCTTCAAATCTGATAATAATGAACAGAAACACGCGACTCATGCCTTGCAAGCTATCCTCTGTCAGTTGCTTCGTCAACGTGAAACACTACTGAAAGTTGTATCCTCAACTCTCAACGAACAACGTCTGGACTCTCTGCCGAACCTGTGGAATGCATTCATCGCCGCCGCTGAGCATCCAGATACAGGAGACACAATTTGTATCCTTGACGGGCTCGATGAGTGTGACATGAGATCTAGAAAGGAATTGGCGGGCCTGATTTCAACCCATTTCTCGCGCACCCTCCCCAGTACGTCATTGAAATCATCTCCGAGGTTCAAGCTTCTGGTGGCTAGTAGGCCAGACACTGCCTTCAAGATTCTTTTCGACAAACCACCTCGCAGGCTGGAGCCGAAGAGCTCAAACCAGTCCGACCAGTCGAACCCACAGGCTTCTATGATTCGTCTTAGGGGGGAGGACGAGATAGAGGCCATCACGGACGATGTTTCTATGGTCATCAAGTCCGACATGGAGGAGCTTGAGTATCAAGGCTTGCCGTCAGAAACTCTTATGAGTATTCAGACACAATTGATTGCACGTGCAGATAGAACCTTTCTTTGGGTGACGCTCATCCTCGCCCTTTTGAAGGAAAGAGTTGAGGCCGGCGCGTCGACTCCGGAGCTAGATGCAATCCTCCAAAGCCGAGATATCGACGTGCTTTACAGTCAGCTGCTTAGTGGACGAACAAATGCTCCCAGGGCAAGAAAGGTCCTAAACCTAGTACTAGCAGCACATCGGCCGTTGACGGTGGAGGAACTCAGCATTGCCTTGGCCATTGATCAGGATAATCCCCACGAGTGGCCCCAAGGTCCAACCTCAAAATTGATGGAATCTCTCACCAACTTCGACAAAGTTCAAGACAACCTGATCTTCCCATACGAAAACCACATTAAGTCGCTCTGCGGTCATTTTGTCCGCATCATTCGCAATCGCGTCTATCTTGTCCACGAGACGGCGCGGACATTTCTTCTTGCGACCTGGAAAAAGCCCGGTCCCATATTCGGTTCTGTTCAATGGGAAGGAACCTTTGAGATCTACGCCGCAAAATACCTTCTTCTGAATGTTTGCGTCACCTTTTTATACTGTTATGCAAGACAGTCTCGTTGTGCCAGGATTGGCAATGCGACTCCCAGAACCGCTCCGTTCATCGAATACGCGGCGACCTACTGGCCAGCGCACTTCAAGGAGGTGGTCGGTTCTAATAATCCCTTGCGCCGTGTTAACAAGTCATACTACCAAGGTTTATGCCATCCTTACTTTCCCGGTTTCAAGCAATGGGTTCCCAGGACATTAGGTGTCCCCATCGAAGTTATCATACCTCAAAATACGGGTATCTCAGCAGATAGTCTCCAAGACTTCTATTATCGTCATTTACTGACCGAGGAAAATTCACGTTCGAATGATGGTAACAGTCAAAGAGCGGCCAAATTGGTGCAGCCTTTCTCTAGCAATCCAGGTGCCTTGAGCAACCATAATTTTCCACTAAAAGTCGATGAGTATGGAGCTGTTCGCCTGGACTTTAGCAAAGGGCCTCAAAATAGGCAATCTTGAGGGATAGGGTTAAACTCGCTGTCTACTTTCATGAGTTATGATGATCAAATTGGATGTATAGTAGCGTTTGGAATTAAAGTATTAGATTCTTTTGAGTGATTGGCCATTTCGATGCGGGTTGCGTTATCAGACAGAAGCACGGTGGATGTAGTTGGTGGTGATGCAAGCTCTTATTTTCTATCTATTGGACTGGGTAGTAACCAGCTTCGTATAACTGAGAATACAGAGACATCTGGATCAATGACGTCTTAGATTTGGGTCTTTGACGGAATCCAGAGACCTTATCTAAGGTTTGCTTTACCTATTATTTGAAGGTTGGGCCATCCATAGTTGCTTTCAAGTCCATGCAGACCTAACCCTTATGAGAGAAATATCTCTCATCTAAAGTTAGATCTAGAATGTATGCAACAAACTTTATAGTATGACATCTTTAAGTTATAATCGCGCTAAATTAATCCAGAATAACAACATCCCTTTACATCGCTTGGAATACATACATATTCGCGCACATCGAAATATGTCAAAATCCTTATCATCCTGAGAGACCACTACCAATATCGCGTATGGCTTGTTTATCTACATAATCTCCTTCAGGCTTAAATCCTCAGACCCTGATTTATCCTCGCCGCGCTCAATCGAACACACAATCCCATAACCTTCAAGTAGCGCATATAACGCTTAGAACCAACGATATATGGGTTCGGGAGGCTGCAACGACTTCCACGGCACTGTCGGTTTGCCAGGACGTCAAGGTGCTGCAACGTATGATCTTGCGTCTGATGATTGCTAAGTAGCACGTCGGCGTCGCGGTCTTTCACCAGCTTGGAGAACTTTTGGAATGACTCGATTTGCGTCGCCTTATCCTCCGCACTGGATGGGACTCCGCCACCTCCATAAAGCCCAGCTAGGTGCTTCTTGCCGTGTTCGTACACGGGAAACATCAGAGACACGCACCCAGGTGTGTGGCCTGGCGTCGCATAGATGTCGACGGATGTGTTACCGACAGTCAAGATGTCCCTGTCAGCTAGCACCTTGTCCTGAACTGGTGCGCCCTCAATGGCTGCAAGTGCTTCCCAGGCGAGCTCAGAAGCATATACAGTGATGTTAAATGTTTGCTGTAACCAAAGAACACCGCCGTAGTGATCATAGTGCTCATGAGTGATGATGAGGGCCTTCACATCTGTGCCCTCGTATCCAAAGGCATGTAGACCTGGGATGATGACCTTTTCGGCTTCATCCGGATTGTCCATAGAATCGATAAGGATGAGGCCGTCACCGGTATCAATAGCCCACGACGAAACACCAGACGCGCCAACAAAGAAAAGCGAATCGAATGGTCTCGCGGGAGCGACAAATCCCGCTGTCTGAGCAGCGCTGCCTATCTCAGGGTACTTTTGTCCAGAGTTGATGCATCTGTGCTGGTATTCCTGCCACAGGTCAGGCCATGCAACTTGCTGTGCTTCGGCTTGCCAGCGAGAGACGTTGGAAATTTGAGCATTGGAAAACTCAGTCACATCAAACCACGTCGAGAAGTCAGTGGTATCCGTGTCTGCGGCGTATACTTGATTTGCGCATAATGTGGACGATATAACCCACCAGAGGGTTTGGACTGTTCGTGAGGGCATCCTGAGATTTTCAAGTAAAAGTCTTCAATCAAGTGTTTGGGACAGCGTCCTTTGTCTGGGCAAGTGATGTAGGGTGTTCATCAATGCCAAGAAGCCTTATATATCGACGTCCCTAAATGGCTCTCCCTGCCGACTGCTTGCCTTGATTTTGCATCATTATACTCTTCCGGCTTAATCCCATATCCGTGATGCCCATATTTGTGGATTAGATCCCAGCAACTTGTACGGATTACGCCTCTGGAAGGCGGGGTAATTAATGGAACCCAGAACATTGGCTCATAGCCAAGGTAGAAGAGCCTAGAACAGCGGCACTTACAGGGAATAGTAGACATCAGCTGGTGTCGCCCCTGGTAATAGAACGAGATAGTCTGCGGGGTCTATCCGTCGGATTTAATCATCGGGGAGAGAAGTTTATGCCGAGGCACGGAAATGCTCAAGGACGGTACGGAAAAGTAAGTTTGGAGACGGAGACGGAAGCGTCGTAGAATCATCGGATATATGGAGGTTTAATTACTCATCAAAATTTACGGGGCAAAATGGGTATATTTTGGCCGATCGCGTGACAACTTCAGGCTATGAGCGAAGCGTACTAACAAATACCTAGGCGTAGGCGACACACAAGTGCACCCTTTTCCCGTGTTTTTGTTTTTGGACTTTGGTATAGATTTTCTGCTCCTTTTTATTAAAACACCTGCTGGTTACTTTTTTGGGTGACAAATTGGATACGAGGATGTGGTGATCCCGGGTTGGTGGGATTGTGGATGCATCTAGTTAACACGGACGATAGGACATGGCATATCTTCCTTGGCCTAACTTTAAATCCTCCGCCGCACGAGCCAGACTGCTCAGCACAGGCAAAACAATCTCAAACTGTGTCTGGGGATGGGTTTCCCCAGGAAATCTGGACCCAGATGTGCAAGATCCACAGGGCCACACCGAGTGGTACGAATGTGACACATACAAACTCCACCGGCTTGGCGAACTGCTTGGCAAACCATCCATGTTCAAACCTCATCCCCGCATCGTTGCCCTATAAGGATGTGATAATTTTAGCAATTGAACAAAGCTCAGTTGTGGGGTTGAGGCCTAAATGGACGTTCATCGACAAAGGTCGGCCCAAATATGAAGTTTGCGTGGCAGATATGATATACAACAAACTCGCTCAAAAAGTCTTGGCTAACACTATAGCCAGAATAAAACTACCAATAGAAATCGCATACGCCATTTTCGTCATCTTCTGTCGCGTGATGGGATGAGGGGGCGGATCTTGTTCTGGATTCCGTAGTTTCGGCAATTGCAATACGTTGACAACCGCTGATCCTTGACGCACTTGGATGACAACGCAATACCGTTGCATCCTGCTTGATACAGTGTGACCTTCCTGATTGAGATAATCTCCAAGAAGAGAACTTGATCGTGGGCTCTTCTCTCACAGGGTAGCTTGCCATAAGGGTCGAAGTAAGACTGCCTTTGACATACTTTGACGCCTTAAAGTATGGGAAAACCCGGATGGGGTGCTGATTTGGAGTCAGTTGGGGTTCAAATCTGGCTCCTGCCAAGCTGCCCATCCCGTATTTTCCCGGTCGGCCTCTTGGCAACCCCGCAATGTGTCGATGCTGATGCTGGAGTCCTTTTCCCGAAGGCATATCATACACATCGTGAAGGGTTCTAATTGCGCGTCTGACCTGTTCCCCGTGGGGTTCATTGCGGGGTAGTTGGCTTATCTGCAGAGCGGTTGCCGATCCCTAATCTTTATTTGCCATGTTAAATTTATCCCTGTATTTTAATGAGAGGTGTGATTCTCAGGGTATGAACCATGAGGTCCTAGGAGAAACATAAAAGGAAGACGTGGTTCCAGAATTTGGATGGGGCAGAATATTCAAATCTCCAGTTATTACACACCTTTCGAAGCCACAGGCAGCAACGTCATTAATCTTGACCACCTAGAATGGGATTTAGCACTCATGCATCCGGTACAAATGACCCGCCCGAAGTGCGGAATTGGCGCATCCACCTTATCGCCTTAGTAGCGAGCATGTCTGCGCTTGCAAGTGAGTGTAGACTGATTTGACACCTTATAGTTATCAAAATACTAATTATTAACCTATAGTGGGCTATGATACTGCTGTAATTGGAGGAACCATGGCCTTGGAGTCGTTTATCAGAGACTTTGGTCTCGATGCTGGTGATCAAGTGTCCCGTAATACGATACAGGGTAACATCGTATCGACATTTCAGGTAGGAGCCACAACGACGACTATAGACCCCCCTCCGCATACTAAATCTTGCTAGGCCGGTTGCTTTTTTGGTGCTCTTCTCACATTTCCCATTGCTGAGAAATGGGGTCGCAAGAAAACAGTTATTCTGGCGGCGTTGGTGTTTCTTATTGGAGGCACGCTAATGACAGCTGCAAACGGCAACATGAACATGATTATTGGCGGCCGAGCTGTAGCCGGCCTTGGAATTGGAGCCTCGTCTCTTACAGTCCCCGTTTACATTGCAGAAACTGCCCCTCCGTCTATTCGTGGACGTTTAGTAGGTATTTTCGAAATTGCATCTCAAGGCGGTGGCATGTTGGGTTTCTGGATCAACTACGCGACGGATCGAACGATTGATGTCAACTCAAAAACACAATGGATTGTCCCACTTGCATTGCAACTCGTGCCAGGACTCGGACTTTGCATCGGAATGATGTGGTGTCCCGAGTCTCCACGATGGCTGGCTCGCGGTGATAACTTTGAGGGCGCAGAAAAGGTTCTTATTGACATCAGAGGTCTTCCTGCCGACCATGCATACATCCGCCACGAAATGGGTGAAATCCGAGCGCAGGTCGAGGAAAGAAGTACTATCCGGATGGACAAGAAACAGCAGTTCAAGAAGCTATTCCAAAAGGGCGTCCGCAACCGCATGGGAATTGGCCTGGCGCTCATGTTCCTGCAGAGTTTCACCGGCGTAAACATTATCACGTACTATTCGCCACGGATCTTCGAAAGTCTTGGCGTGTCGGGTACGTCCCTGCGGCTCTTCTCCACTGGCTTTTACGGAATCGCCAAGACGCTGGGCATGTTCATGTTCACGTTCTGGGTGGTGGAAAAGGTCGGACGCCGCAAGGGCCTAATCTGGGGCGCCGCTCTTGGCTGCATCCCGATGTGGTATATCGGTGGCTACGTGATGGAGGCTGATCCGGCAGCTGCGGCCGCAGCCGGTGTGATTAAACGCGACGGTTGGGGTTACCTTGCCATCGTGTGCGTGTACATCAACGCCGTGATTATCTGCGCGACCTGGCAGGGCATCACCTGGACGTATGCGTCTGAGATCTTCCCCCTCGACATCCGCATGCTCTGCGTCGCGTTGACGACGGCGGACACTTGGCTCGGCTCGTTCATCATCGCGCGGTCGACGCCGTACATGATTTCCGACCTCGGCTATGGGGCATACTTCTTCTTTGCGACGATCCTTGTATGCATGGGTGTGTGGGCGTTCTTCTTTGTGCCGGAAACGAAAGGTCAGTCATCGCCCCTGCCAAGCACGCCAGCCAAGAACGCGGGCCAAGCCTCGAAGTCTTGGACTTGCCTATTCTGCGTGGACTTTTTCATTCTCGTTTACTTACCGAGTGTAGGCGTGACGCTTGAGGAGATGGATGCTCTGTTCTCTCGCCCCGTGTACCGGACCGTGTGGGCGCAAATACGACGCCGCGAGGTTCTTCCTGCGGCACGGACCGACTCACCGTTTGACGAAAAGGACGAAAAGGAGGAGAGGAGCCCTTAGACGGTTTGCGCGTAGTCTGTGCGGATGAGGTTCGGAGCATTCGATGCTGGTGGGACTGGGCGCTCGACGAGAGGGGCGCTGTGAGGCCCTGGCGGGATTGCGTGGCCGCGAGGCCCACCTAAGTACGAGTACTCGCCTATGTAAATTACGTGTGCTCAGACGCAATTTTCATATTCAGTAGTAAACTACTGACGGACTACGCTCAATGCTTCGCCCCGCGCATCACGCGTGCCCTATGTTGGAGCTGCGGCGTCGCTGATACTGGGCTATTACGTGCTGATACTGGCTGCAGCGAGGCCTATTCCAATTCCCATTACTATTCGCGTCTGTGTCATTGATTGCTAGCGATGAACAGGGCAGGTGATAGCACCTCGACAAGCCAACCCCAGGCCTGGTCAGCGCGGAGCAGGCTACTGGCCGCAGATGCAGCCCCCCCATGCGCAGGCAATTCCCTGGGTAGCCTGGGTTGGAGTGCCAAGAGTGCCAAGAATAACATCATGGGGCCGCGTTGCATCGCTCTCAGCAGTTTCAACTGTGGGCTGACAGGATCCAATGCCAAGCCTCACCTTCCTTCTTGGACCGGGCGATATTGGCTGCCAAGACGCGGATTTCGGAGCTTGCAGGATCGGTGCATTCAGAACGATTAGAATGCCTGTGTGGCCTGTGTGGCGGCCTCTGTGATGGAGTCTCTCGGTGGGATGGAGTCTCGGTGGGTTCGCTCGGTGGATTCGCTCGGTGGATTCGCCGTCACTATCGGAGGCCCACCGTCTCCAATCTGTCCCAGCAAGGAGCCAGGACGCGATCTTGACAGAGCCGGGTCCACGAACACGCGCCTGGGCCATCGAGAGACAGAGCTTCTGGAGCCGTTTTGGAATGGCCCGTCGCCAGCATCTCGACCCACCTGCGCGTTGCTCCACGGTGTTGCTCCACCATCTGCTGCCCTACGGCCCATTCTTATTTCTTCTTCTTACGAGAGCATCTTATGTGATGATTCACGAGCTGGATTACCCCGCCGCACGGGTACCGCAATCGGAGCATCGCGACGGGGTCGTCGCCGGTGGATGCTTCACCGCGCGGGCTTCTTCATTTCCAGCGGGATTGAAGTGGGCGACCGTCTCGTCCGTGTCTCTGCTTCACCGGCCGCCTCGGCTGCGTCGAGCTCGGCTTCCAATGCCACCCCGATTGGGCCTTCTAGAAACACGCATCTTGTGATTCCAGTTCCAGTGCACACCATCCCGGCCAGATCCGAGGTTCCGAGAGCTATTGCAGCGGCTCGATGCCGCCCCCTCCCCTGGGATCGCATGCGGCTTCCCTCGGCGTCCAAGCTGCTTTGGACGCAGACGCGACATCAACGGCCGTCGGGCTAACTCGAAAACGGCATTAAAAAGCTTCTGCGAGGCTTCGGTGCGTCGACACGATGCCGTATCGTGCTCAGCCCCGGGAAGCCTCCTTGTCACCAGTCTTGCCACTTGACCACCTGCCAAGGCAAATAGCTTGTGATAAGAATAAGGTTGCAACAAGCATCGGCCTTGGATTGGCTTAGAGCGCGCCACTTAATAAGGGCTCGACGCTAACGAGGTCATCAATCGCCCAACGACCAACCCTTCACCACCCACCCACAGCAGCCACCACGGCAGCTCCAGCAGCCCCCAGAGCAGCCCCCAGAGCAGCCACCAGAGAATGCCAAGTGAATGCCAAGAGAGCAACGCCCCGTCGATCGATCCCGGACCTTCCTTTCTAAGCAGATACGCCGTCAGTGCCCATAGGTCCGACTGGCCCGTCCTCTGCTAGTAAGGTCATGCGGCCAAGCGAGATAAGCAGCGATCCTATCCGTTGACGGTGTTAGGCTGCGCCATGGTGCTCTGCCAAGGTGCGGGGACCCCGAAACCTCTTGGCGAACGACGATAGTAGCCCATCCCTGCCTTGCACGGACTGGCCAACGCTATCGCGCTGCTGGAAACGGAGACGACGAGACAACGCGTAACCAGATAGACAGCAACGCTGCGAGCTTGCCCCTCTGCCCCTCCCCGGCTCGCCTCCTCCGGGGGGGAAGTCTAACCTTGCCTGTTAACCTTGTCTGATAACCTTGTCTGCCCCTGCCTCCCGGTTGGTCCGTTGGTCGGCCGCTGGTCTCGAGGCTCGCCTGATACCGCCATGCATCGCGGCCTTGGCGCATATTCCCACCACAACACAGTCCCAGCACTGTAACACACTTGCCTCCTCGTAATGCTAGGATCGTCCTGGATCTGCTCCTGCCTGATTTGCCTTCGCGCGCAAACGCAGTGCTACGTGGTACATGGTGTAGCAGATGGAACAGGAGCTGCAGCCCGCGGTGCAGCCCTTTGATAAAATGCCCAGCCCTCCCCTCTCGTTGCTCATCTTTTCCTTCTGAGACAGGTCTGTTACAGGTCTGCAATTGAGACACTCATTCTTTGCAGCTTCGCACCACAGCTCAGACAACACACTGAGCCTCTTTGCATCTTCGACACTTCGCGACACCGCCAACATGTCCAAGGAGTTTGGTGGTGAGGACGTGGCCCCGGCCACGTCGCCGTCCCCGACTGGGGATCCCGAGAAGTCCAACGGCGAGGTCGCCTTCATCCCCGAGGATCGTCGCGAGAAGGACTTCATGACCCGCAACGGTCTGAACCTGCGCTCATTCCAAAGACGTAAGCCGCCAACGATACTGTTCTGTCCTGCATCTGTCGCTCACAATATTACCTAGGTGACTATGGAACCGGAGAGGTCGAGCTCGATCGCTCCATGAAGAAGCGCCATCTTCACATGATTGCCATCGGTGGATCCATCGGTGCTGGTTTCTTCGTCGGTTCTGGTAGCGCCCTCACCAAGGGCGGACCCGCCTCTCTTCTCATCTGTTTCTCGATTGCCGGCATCATGATCTTCAACGTCGTCCACGCCCTCGGTGAACTCGCTGTTATGTATCCCGTCTCTGGTGGCTTCTACACATACTCTACTCGCTTTGTCGATCCGTCCTGGGGTTTCGCCATGGGTTGGAACTACGTGAGCCTCGCCTGCTGTCCCATCTTACACGACAGCGTTTGCTAACACATCCTCGCAGGTCTTCCAATGGCTCATCGTCTTACCACTAGAATTAACCGTCGTCTCATTCACTGTTCAGTACTGGAATCCCGATATTAACGAAGCCGTTTGGATCACCTTCTTCTGGGTCTTCATCATCTTCGTCAACGTTTTCGGCACCCTGGGTTTCGCCGAGGAGGAATTCTGGAGCTCTTGCTTCAAGCTTGCCGCTACCGTCATCTTCATGATCGTCGCCCTGATCCTCGTCTGTGGCGGTGGTCCCAAGGGTGGCTTGTACGATGAATACTGGGGCGACAGACTCTGGCACGACCCCGGCGCATTCCAGAACGGCTTCCGTGGATTCTGCTCCGTCTTCGTCACCGCCGCCTTCTCTTTCTCTGGTACTGAGCTTGTCGGTCTCGCTGCCGCCGAGTCTGCCAACCCCGCCAAGGCGCTTCCCGGTGCTATCAAGCAGGTTTTCTGGCGTATCACTCTGTGAGTACCCAAATCTAGTCCAACACTTCAATCTAGTACTAACCATGAATAGCTTCTACGTCCTTGGACTCACCTTTGTTGGCCTGTTGGTCAGCTCCCAGGACGACCGTCTTCTCGGCGCCAAGAACGCCTACTCTGAGGGAACTTCCCCATTCGTCCTCGCTGCCAAGGATGCCCATCTTTATGGCTACGATCACTTCATGAACCTTGTCATCTGCGTCTCCGTTGTTTCCATCGGTGTCTCGTGTGTCTACGGTGGTTCTCGAACTCTCACCGCCCTTGCTCAGGAAGGATATGCCCCCCGTTGCTTCACCTACATCGACAAGTCTGGTCGCCCCTTGTGGTCCGTCGTTTTCCTCCTTGCCTGGGGTGGCCTCGCCTACATTGTTTTGGCCTCGTCTGGTGGTGTTGTTTTCGACTGGCTTCTGGCCCTCTCTGGCCTCGCTGCTCTGTTCACCTGGGGTTCCATCTGCGTTGTAAGTTTCTCCACTCCACATGTTACCAATGATCAAAACCTAATAACCTATTTCTAGTGCCATATCCGCTTCCGAAGTGCCTGGGCTCACCAGGGTCGTTCCCTGGATGATATCCCCTTCAAGGCTATTGGTGGCGTTGCGGGCTCCTGGCTGGGACTCTTCCTCTGCGGCATCATTCTCGCGGCTCAAATCTTTGTTGCCATCGCTCCTTATGATCAGACGGGTGTCGGCGATGCTGAGAACTTCTTCAAGCAGTGCCTTGCTATCCCTGTCGTTCTCGTCTTCTGGGCCGCTGGCTATGCTTGGAAGCGAACTGGCTGGCTCACGCTTGACCAGATTGACCTCGATGCTGGTCTCCGAGCTCACGACTGGGATGAGATCAACGCATACCGTGCCAAGATTGCCTCTTACCCCAAGTGGCGCCAGTGGCTCAACAAGTTGTTGTAGATTTGCAACATGGCATCAACCCCCGCAACTTTGGGTTCGATTTAGCCAGATTTCGTATGTAGCATAACTTGAAATTCTCAGATACCGACTAGAAATAGTTTAGCAAGCTTGCTATTTAATATATTCACACCCTCCGGCACTATGCCCTGGGCCTCATATTCATTCCTTTTGATTCGTGAGCAAACTTGATACGCTGGTGGCTTCGTGCTCCCACGTGCATATGAGGTTTCATCCTAGTTGAATTTCTCAACAACTTCTTAAACATCAGCGGAGAGCGAGATATGAACCGGTATGAGACTCGATTTTGTCAGTAATTACCGAGTGGGATGCCCGAATCGACTCCCCCCCACTTTCGCCGTCTACGTTTAATTACGCCGGTGGGATGAGTGGTATGGCCGAGTGGGATGGCGATGCGCTAGGTGACTAATCCCTACGTCGTTCGTCTTTATCATCATGAGAAATGAAGCAGAGCAAGACTGGAATTTCATTTATAATTCACGTCTTCTTCACAGGCATTTCCTTCTTCAAATCATTGATCCTTTCCCAGAAAATCTTCGTGGCTTTCAAGACAACAAACTTCAAAATGTTAGACAACACATTAGGATATCTCTTCAAGGAGGACCACTCCCATCACAGCCAATCCTGGCTCCGGCAAATCCGGCACTATGAAGAACACCTGGACCATTTTGAGACATCGTCAAAACTCAGAATTCTTCAAGAGATTCTTTGTGTGCGTCCACCGATACCAGCCTTGCCGGAACACATCTTGCAGCAGCTGGACGCCATTTTCGCTCTTCGGAAATCCCACCAGCTATTGACGAAGGCTGGATCCTTGACGCCACTGGCAATATCGAATCAAGGGACCACTCCGGATGTCAGAATCAGTCATTGGAAAGGAGATATTACTACCTTGGCCGATGTCACTGCGATCACCAATGCTGCCAACGGCCAAATGCTGGGGTGCTTTCAACCCACTCACCGGTGCATTGACAATATTATCCATACATGGGCAGGACCTCGACTACGAGCAGAGTGCTTCGAATTGATGCAGGCCAGAGACAAGGATTTGAAGCCTGGAGAAGCACTCGTTTCCCATGGTTACAGCTTGCCAAGTCCTTTCGTCATACACACTGTCGGTCCGCAGTTGGTCAAGGGTGCTTCGCCAACAGACGAGGAAGTGCGGCAGCTTTCTGGATGCTATGAATCCATACTAGATGCTCTGGAATCCCTGCCTGCGAGTGATGACGGAAGAAAATCAGTTGCACTCTGCTGCATTTCAACAGGCCTCTTCGCCTTCCCGGCCCAACAAGCAGCTGAAATCGCAGTCGAGACCGTCTTCTCGTGGCTTCAGCAACACCCCAAAACGACAATCACAGATATAATCTACAACACGTTTACAGATTCCGACACGGAAATTTATAATAGCGTCCTTGGATCGTTGCCGGAAGGATGGATTCCGTACCCCGACAATCAAATAGCTCCCTTGATTCAAGCAGATTCCATAAGCCAAGCACGCCAGTGGCTCGACTCTGCAGATGCTGTTCTTGTATGCGCCGGAGCTGGGCTGTCGGCAACTGAAGGCTTAGACTACACGTCGACAGCGCTTTTTAAGAAGTATTTCCCAGGCTTTCTCAAGTATGGGCTGCGAACGCTATACAGCGTTTTCGGATTCGATGGTTGGCCCACAGAGCAGGATCGATGGGGCTACTTCTTTACGCACTTAAACATGGTCAAGTCATGGCCTCCGTCGCCGACCTACCAGAGACTCATCTCTAGGCTTGCCAAGTTTGGCCCGGATGCTCATGTGCGCACGTCAAACGCGGACGGGCTTTTTGTGGCAAACGGATGGCCAGCCGAGCAATTATCAACACCCCAGGGATCTTACTCGGTTTTCCAATGCCTCAAGAACTGCAGACCCGAAGCCGTTGTTGAATCATGGCCTTTGGTCTCGGACGCTATTTCATCGCTCGACTCAACCCAAAGGCTTTCTGACCCCGAAAAGATTCCGTGGTGCCGATTTTGCGGAAGCAAAATGTCCATTTGCGTACGAGCTGGGTCATGGTTCAACTCGAAGCCTTTCCGCGAAGCTGAAAACAGATGGATAGAATGGAGAAAGAGAATGCATCGTGAGGGGAAGAGGGTCGTCATTCTGGAGCTCGGTGTCGGTATGAACACACCAGGCGTGCTCAGGTGGCCGAACGAAGATCTCGTTACGGAAGGCAGTGGGAATATTAGGCTCATCCGCGCCGGTTTGGGGCAAGAGGTTGCTGTGCCGTTCGAGTTGGAGGAGGCTGGGCTGGCGACCAGCATTGAGGGAGATTTGAAAAGAATTGTGAGTGAGCTTTTAGGCTAGATCTGATTGTAAAGAGAGATTTGTCGTACAAGACGCTCATGATTGTTGGTTTCATGGAAAACCGGGGTTCAAATTTGTATTGTTTATACAACGTGATTGTGACGTAAAACTGTGCTGCCAAAAAATGTGGAAGACTGCTACTTGAGCGGCTTGGACACTTTCACGAGGAAATCACCAAGAAATTTGCTATTTTTGTTCAGCTGGCATCAGCTTAGCTCGGCATCTTCCGTTTACTGCCCTAAGTCCAACGCATTTCCGTTTCAGCTCCGAGCCAAGAAGGAGGCTATGGCCAGAGATGGCGCCCAACCAGAGCGAGCCAGACACGGTAGTTGGCCATGGCGGCGCCACGCTATTTAACTAATAGCCAATGCCCTGATGGGCTGGACATTTTACCAACAAAAATTTTGCGCTATGGCGTTCGCGTGTGTAACGGGAATTGGGTCGAGTGATGCCTAGCAACAGGCCGTTGGCCATGCGAAGCCCCTGATATTTCTAGTATTATGCTTAATTCTATTGTGGGATGCCTAAACGGCTGGGCAAGGACTAGGTAGAAGCAGATATTAAGAGCGTGTCGCATATCCATTTTCACTGCCCTCTTGATCCCGCTTTCTTCCTTTCACTGACTCTGCGTCTTCACTGGGAGTCATTTTTCGTACGTTGTTTTCCAAGTCCTAAAAATTCCATATCCTCCACCATGGTCCACCACATGAACCTCGTCTCCCTCCTCATCGTGGCCCTCACGGTCCCGATCCTTTCAGCACCAGCACCGGAACCGGCCGACCCCATCCCAGGTTTCGAGCTTGACCCGAGGGATTTGTTTGCTCGCCAGGCCTTCAGCTGTCCGCTCTGGAAAGGCCCTCTACCCGACAGCGCTCAGGACCTGGCTGGAAGCACCTGCAGCAATACATTGACCAGGTCTTATACGCAGGGATCCATCACGGCGCGCCTCTACCAGGTCCCCGGCGCGTGGCAAAAGGAGCCGCGCTATAGCGAGATCGTCAACGGCGCTGGAAATGCGATCAAGAAGGGGCTCTCTGTATTTGGAAGCCTGGCCGGACCACTGACGATCAATATCGGCTTCGTGTCGGGTGTTCTGGGCGATATCGTGCAGGTTGACGACGACAATTCCGGCACCAAGAGTCCATGCTATGTCATCATCGATTTCCCACCTAGCCACCAGAATTACCCTCTCTCGGCCATCCAGAAGGACGTCATCAAGGCCATGTACCAGTGTGTCGAGCAGTTTCATCGCCCAAATGTCTTAGCCTGGACCGACGGCAACGAGTGGTGGCGACGTGGTGTGGCTCGCTACTTCGACGGCCTTTCCTACCCAGCGTCGACCGGAATCATGAATCGCGGCCTCTACCCAGAAGAGTACCAGCACGGAATCCCCTTTTACCAGAATAGCGATGCTGCCGCCCTCTTCTTCCACTTCGTCGACGGCCTCGCTGGCTGGAGCCCTACTGACGTGCACAACTGGATGAAGTCGCATCCTAACAAGGCAACCTATGACCAGGAGCGTACATCTCTATCCACAGACACCAAGATTACGGCAAAACTCTTCCATCGTTTCATCCTTGCTTGCAAGGACAAAACCATCAAATACCCCAACGGCCAAAAGATTGCCTCCACGCTCGGCGGCCCTCCCGAGCGGGCCCATACTGTGGTCAACATCGCCCAGGTTGGCCGCGAATACTCCAAGACTGTGGCAATTAGTGCCTGGAAGGGTTCCACACACGTGTTCCCCATCAAGGCCGGGCATAAGATGCGTGTGTCAATGGAGGTCAAGCCCGGCATCGAGTGGAGCATCCGCAAGGTCGGAACGACAGCGTGGAATAGCGGAGACAGGGGCCGGTCGGTTAACGTGGCAGCTGCCGCAGGGGCGGACACCAAGTATGAGATTGCGGTGAGTTCCACAAGAGACGATCCTGGCTCGGGGTTGAGTAAGGTGAAGATGACGAGGACTGCGTGAGGTGTGACCGTCATGGAAAGTTTCAATCGTGGAGCGATTGCTGTATTCATTCTTTACTACGGGTTTTCGAGTTTGTGAATCTTTTATATACAAAATTGCTTCTGGTATTGTTAACTCCACCTATATCCCAAACCTACCTATACTTTCATGCTCCATGTGACGTCGCAAATTCCCAACCAGACCCCAGTATTCGTGGGAAAACACGCCCCACCTCCCTGTAATTAGATCCATCTTTTTAACCACTCAACAGGTACCTTTGGGACGTCAATCATTACCCCAGCCCTTCTTGATAGTCTCGAAGAAATCCTTTACCGTATCACTATCACTATCGTCTTTGTCCCCCTTGTCCCCTTTCTCTGATTTCAGTTGCATCTTAGACCTGAATTTTGCGACAATAAGATCTCGCGCAATCTTCGGAGAAGCAAGTGACAGCTCTTCCTCGAGCTTCGCCTGGCTGATGACCTTCCCGTTGCATAATGCTTTGACGAGAGTCTCAACCAAGTGTTGGCAGTTATTTGACAGAAGACGATACTTAGGATGGAGCGCCATATGTGCAAGGCCTAGGGTTGAGGTTAGCGAGCGAATTATGTATGCCGGTCTGCTGGCTTTAGGGCACCCACCTAGCTGTTGAATTTCGGTATGCGTCTTGGTCGTCTCCCCAACGTAGTAGCAGGAGCTCCAAGTGTTTACAAACTCGGTGCTGATCTCATATACCCGGAAATAATTCTTCCCGAGCATGGCGATCTCCATGCGATCGCTCATCAGATCATAGCAGTAGCACGCTTCGAGTCCACGGTCAATGACACACACTGCCCAGTGGCTTACACTGTCCAGGCTCATGCCGATGTGCTTGGCCAACAGAGTATATGTCTTTTCGGACAACTCAAACTTGCCAAAGGAAATCGGAACTGTTACCAAGAAGACGGCCCTGTGGTTGGTATTCTCATCGTACTCCAAATGGGTCATCTCCGACGCTGATTCGCCAGTGACCTTGGACGTGACCAGGTTAAGAAACTCATTTCGAAGTCGGATTTCTTCTGCCTTTTTCGCATCTATCTCCCTTGTGCCGTTTCGGTCTTTACGCTTGTCCCTACATCCTCATCAGCATCTATCCGGATGTGCCGGTAAGTGGGCGGAGCAAGGCACCATTTCTTGGTGATGGACGTGTAGGCTGCCCCGCCCGCAGCCTTGCCAGCCGCTGCGAGTTTGGACAGGGCGTCGAATGCCATGGGCCGCAACTGCGAAACGAAACACCAAAACACCTGCCGACTCCGTAGCGAGAGCGAGAGCGCAGATAGCGTCGCTTTTGGTTTGCGGCGTTTGCGATCCTTTTGCAGTTGGCCAGGGCGAGAATTGTCAGGCGACTAGCCCGTAACGGCTTAGTGACACAAGGCAGATTCCTCTGTCAGCGGAGGTACCGCGTCAGCTGTCGGTGGGTCTCAGAGCGCCAAGTTTCCTGGGCACGGCATCTCCGCGCCGTAATACGATAACAAGTGATGGAATAAGTCTCTTGGCAAGGGGATTTTTGTCATGAAGACATTAAATAGAGCTCTGGGTTGAAAATTGACCAAAAATTGCCATTTCCCCCGGGTGAGTCGGTGGGGGGCGGGTGGTTCATCGGGATATACCAGCTATGCGTACCATCATAATGTCTCTTTTAAAGTACACTACACGCAGTATCGCTGCTTGGATTGCCCAGTTCGATTACAACGTGCTTCTAGTTTCTCATAGAATAAGTATCATCTTTTGGTTCTGTTGTTGTCACTAACCCGACGACTCCGAGCAGTCTGTATCACTGTTTGCCAGGAAATGCCACTACTTATCACTGCCCCACCAGGCCTCTGCTAAAAAAACCTGATCCAGGTGGGAAGAATAGTTTCATGCCGAGATAGCTACATTGCCATTCACTATGATTACTGCCACCACAAAAGTCGGCGCCGTCTGAGAGACCTCTTGTGCTCAAAGCTGATAATAATGTCCTTGATCTTAGAGGTTTCGAAGGTCGACCCTGTCTATTCATATGGAAATATACGACCCCGTACTCATGAAATCTTCTCGCAATGTTATGTCCTGTAAAAAATGTTCCGGCAGATCTTTAGCCGTTGCTTGTCACGTTTAGTAATAGGGATATGTGATAGACGCTCTCGATTTCTAGATAACGGGCGGTTTACAGGGAAGTCTACAAAATAAGATCATAGCAGTTGTGATAGCAGCCGCCAGGATCTGCAGCTAGAGGTGGTCAAAACCATTTCGTCGGCAATGTCGAGGATATCATTTGCATAGTGGAGAGTATGGGAGATGGCAAGACAGTTGACAGCGATACTTCAAATCACTCTACCAGTCTGCCTTGTTTTTCTTGGCAGTGGCGGTGGAGTCTCAATTACACAGCCACGTCTCCTGCCAGAAGAACGCGCATTTGTGGCACATGCCACCGTTGCCTCAATTGTACGGATATACCATCTTTCACAAAGCTATCATCAGCATCCTAGCTACATTGACAGGTACTTCACACCCTTCTGGTTTCCCGACTACCTAAAAAAGGCACCGGGGCCCCGACATCTTGACCGCCCTTGGATGGAAAAATTAAGAGCATTTATCTTTGATCCCGATCACTGGATGTGACATCGCGACTACCGTAGAACTCGATAAATTCGGATAGCGCTAAAATTCCACTGGCCAATACTTTGGATGGGATGTGACGTTTTGAACGGATAAAAGTGGAATTATGCAGTAAAATCTCCACTTAACGCGTCCGAATTTATCGAGTTCTTACGGTACCGCAATAAGGTCATTGCGGCAGGTTTTACTGGATTCTCTATGGCGTTCATAAATATTGGAGAAACATTCCATCTCGATTTGGCTCCGTGTTGGATCCGACTCGGGAGGACAATGCTCATAGTAAAAGTCCCCGACACACTTATCTAAAGGTGGACCCACCATGCCAATTGGTTGCGCCCAAGATTTCGGGACCGCAACCGGGTGCTCTTAATTGGTACAATTTGCCACTAAACTATCGTAATGATTTCACAGAGTCGTCATAAAGCTATAATCTCACTTCCGGCGGTTACACTACTGCATCATGGGATGATACGTCATTCCGACATGGACTCACAGCCGAGACGGAAGCTCGTTCCGACTGACCAGCAGCTACCCTAGACCGCCCGCTACGCTAGAGAACTGGGGCAAGATGTACAGACACTTACTTAAAAAGTAGATGGATGGGCTACATTGTTGCAGTAAATGCTATTATCCATTACTAAGGTATATACTGTCGGTCTTATCATTCACACCACTTATGACATCAGTCGCAATGGACACTTTGTAAGTCGACTAAACAATGTTCAGAATTTAACTACCTAGTTGAAGCAAGTCGTTAATGCCCTTGGACAGGGAAAAATATTCGGCATCCTTTGCCTTCTTTGAAGGGCTGTGGGAGGTAACCATAAGCCTCACACTCAACGCTGAAGAGCGTTTGCAATGTAGAATTTTCGCAAGCTTACCTTCCACGTAGGCGGGTGTCACCCATGTTTTTGTGAACTTGGGATCGGATCATCCGGCCATCATGGAGGCCTTAGCTCACCGAGCCCACCTCAAAGGGATTCAATTTCCTAGGGTAATAACATGTCCTCATGAGGTCCGTTGTATTTGCCTAGAAAAAGTCCACATACGAGATAAACTGACAAGCTATAGATGGTGGCCATGTGCATGGCCGATGGGTTTGCCCGCCTCACCGGAAAGCCTCAGTGTGTTCTGGTTCATGTTGATGTGGGCACCCAGATGCTCGGTTGCGCAATGCATAATGCATCGGTAGCTCGTTGTCCTGTTCTTGTTTTCGCCGGCCTTTCACCCTTCACCTTGGAGGGGGAGACCCGCGGATCTCGTACCGAGTATATCCATTGGCTTCAAGATGCACCAGATCAAAAGCAGATCGTTTCACAATTTTGCCGCTTCACCGGCGAGTTCAAGACTGGTAAAAACATCAAGCAAGTCTTGAATCGGGCGCTACAGTTTGCGACTAGCGATCCTAAGGGTCCATCATACATCGTGGGTGCTCGGGAGATTATGGAGGAGGAGATCACACCCTACCATCTTGACCAAGACGTATGGGGTAGTGTTTCTCCAACTGGATTGCCCACTGATGCACTTGATACCATTGTATCCATGCTGGCGGATGCTGATAGCCCGCTAATTATTGTTGGGTACACCGGTCGTAATCATGCAACCGTTCCCGAGCTGGTTAAACTTGTCGAGGCTATTCCAGGAACAAAGGTACTGGACGCACTTGGGAGTGATGTCTGCTTCCCGTGGAGCCATCGCGCATTCCTAGGAGTGGGAATTGGGCGACACGAGAGAATTGAGAAAGCTGACGCAATTCTCGTCATCGACTGCGATGTTCCTTGGATCCCAACCCAATGCAAGCCGCGCGCTGATGCAAGAATCATTCACATCGACATTGACCCTCTCAAACAGAATATGCCTTTGCATTACATCCCTGCCTTTAGAAGGTATCGTGCCGACTCAGAGACGGCGATCCGACAGCTTAACAGCTACATTGATCATCACAAACGCTACTCTGCCGTCAAAGACACCGAGCCCTATGTGACACGGTGGGAGGCACTAGAAAAATCGCATCGACAACACCTCGAAACGCTCTCAAAGATCGCTGCAACACCCGCTGACCCCTCGTCGCAAGTAGGAACATCCTACCTTTGTGCTCAGTTACGGAAAGAATGCCCCACAGATACTATCTGGTGCGTTGAAGCGGTCACCAATGCACCCTTTATCTACGAGCAGCTCCAGGTAGATGAGCCCGGACATCTCATCAACTGTGGTGGAGGCGGCCTTGGTTGGTCTGGAGGTGCTACGATCGGTGTCAAGCTGGCTTCAGATTGGTTGGCTGGAGGCCAAGGAAAGGGAAAGTTTGTGACACTTATTGTGGGTGATGGGACATACATGTTTGGGGTTCCAAGCACCGTGTATTGGATTGCCCAGAGATATGGGTTACCAACTTTGACTGTGGTCCTCAGTAACAAGGGTGCGTATTCATTAACTACACATCCTCCCCAGCGGCAGCTATACCCAAACTAATTGAAACAGGATGGAACGCTCCCCGGAACTCATTGACCTTGGTCCATCCTGATGGATATGGATCCAAACTATCGAATGAGGAACTAAATATTTCATTCTCTCCGACACCCGATTTCTCCGGTATAGGAAAGGCAGCGTCAGGAGGGAGCGCATGGGCTGGAGTCGTCTCTACAAGCGACGATTTGCTTCGTTTGTTGCCGGAAGCCATAGCAAAGGTTCAATCTGGCATCTCAGCAATCCTCGAAGTTCGGCTCAAGGGGGCATGGTAAGAGCGACGGAGGCAAAGAAACGATGATAGCACCTTCTGTCCAGATCGGTAAAGAGATAATAAAACACCCCTCTATGAGTCGTTTTAATTCAATAAATATTAATCGGATCTCATTCATGCACACGCACGGTAGAGGGTGTGATCAACAGGAATACCTAGCATTACCATGGGAGCCATAATAACAAACTCTGCTCGTTTCTTGCATGCTGATGCTTCAAATGGATCTCTTCTTTGGGCCGCCATAATCGCCATAAACCCATGATCTGCCATTATATCGCTAATATTTACTCACATTGATCGGTTCTCATTCGAACGAGTACCTGCACTGGTACTCGCGTAGACGTGCTCATTCACCCCTGTACATGTCGTGCTTCTCTACTACAGGTCTACTACTTTAAGCGAGCCCCTGTTAGATAGGCTATCAGCCTCAAATCACCCAGCCGCGATGTCCTCGGAACTGCTAGGAATCGTATCGGAAAGTGGGTCTGCGGCACGCTGTACGAGGAAGGTCTCAGGTCTTCATGCGGCCTCCCATATTCGGTCAGTGATGCCAAGACGATAACAATCACACCCCAGTCGGAAGGAGAACTCATTCCGTCACGAAATTTGCGGGACACTAGCCTAGTGACAGGTGGCTATTTCACTCAATCTTGGTTTGGCCTGTTGTCTGTAGTTATGACACCTGCGACGCGATTGTGAGCACTTAATGACCTTGATTGAAGTACCGCAACAGAAATAGACACAAAAACTGGTAATATTTGCCTATTAAAATGAACCGCATAAGACTTTCTCGAAACTTGAGCCCTTCCTGGGCTCAAGCATGGCGCAACGGAGGTCGCCGAAGCATCACGACGAGCAAGACTGTTCCCCTCATCCTCAACGGCAAAGACATCGAGACTTCGTCTTCATTCCCAGTTATCAGTCCGCTGACAGGGAAAAAAGTGTGGTCTGTGTCCTGCGCTACGAAGCAGCATGTTGAGGATGCTGTCCAGAATGCACAGGACATGTTTCCAGCGTGGTCGCGTACCAAAGCGTTCATGCGCCGCGACATCTTCCTCGCTGCGGCTGACATCATGGATAAGCGCAGAGAGGAGCTTGGCAGCTACATGCATGAGGAAATTGGCGCTGATCAAGGCTACCAAGACTTCATTCTTGGCCTGGCGATTGAAGGCCTCAAGGACACAGCCGGAAGAATCGCCGGCGCAATTCAGGGATCTGTCCCAGAGTCCAACTACGACGGAATGAAGGCTATCATATATAAAAAGCCCTATGGTGTCAATGTGGGAATCGCACCATGGTAAGATCCCAAACATTCACGGATACGTCGACAGATTTTGGAAGCTCACTTTACTCGACCAGGAACGCCCCATATCATCTTGGCCTCCGGTCCATTTCATTTGCCCTCGCAACCGGAAACACTGCCATCCTCAAGGGGGCGGAGCTATCTCCTATGTGCTACTGGGCAATCGCCGATGTTTTTCGAGAAGCTGGACTGCCTAATGGCTGCCTCAACCTCATCTTCCATTCGCCAACGGATGCGCCTGTCATTATCGACGAGCTTATAGCAAACCCACATGTGAAGAAAGTCAATTTTACAGGTAGCACGAGAGTCGGCAGCATTATTGCAGAGTTGGCTGGTAAGCATTTGAAACCAGTTCTCATGGAACTTGGAGGCAAGGCAAGCGCGATTGTGCTGGAAGATGCAAACCTTGAGCAGGCAGCGTTGCATTGCGCGAGAGGAGCTTTCATGAACGTGAGTTTCGCATCATTGAGATTATGATACAAATCCAAGCCTAAGTTAACATTTATATTTAGGCTGGCCAAATTTGCATGTCGACAGAGCGCATCCTGGTGCATGAATCTGTCGCCGAGAGGTTTCAAAAAGTTCTCCGCGACACCACCCGACAGGTCTTTGGAGCCGCAAGTGATACGCCAGTGCTCATCACAGCAGCATCGGCGAAGAGAAATCATGGCCTTGTTGCGGACGCAATCTCAAAGGGAGCCAAGTCAATGAAGATATTCGATGCAGCCCATGATGGCCAAGTCGAAACTCATATGCAACCCGTCATCCTTAAAGATGTTGAAAAGAATATGGCCTTGTATCAGACCGAATCATTCGGACCGAGCGTGTCTCTATTAACCTTCAAGACGGAGGTTGAAGCCTTGGAACTTGCTAACAATACAGAGTACGGCTTGTCGGCCTCTGTCTTCACCGAAGATCTGAAGGCTGCATTCCGCGTTGCAGACGGTTTGGAGTCGGGAGCAGTGCACATCAATTCCATGACTGTGCATGACGAGTATTCTCTGCCTCATGGAGGAGTCAAGAAAAGTGGCTTTGGTCGCTTTAATGGTTATCAGGGCCTAGATGAGTTTCTGTACTACAAAACTGTCACCTGGATGGAGTGAGAACCTTTACGTTTGGTTCTTGGTTTAATTACGCAAGACAAATGTGCATTTTTCAATTTCAAACTAGGTTTATTTGTTAGTTTTCCTTGCCTAGAAGCTTTATTTATGTAAGAATGCTCCTCACCTGGAAACAAATATTTTACGCGCTTTGTGTTGACGTAGCGGGGATGAGTCTCCCGCATTAAGTCAGTCATCCCACTCAAGCAAATTGTAGCTTCAACCCTATCTCTGACAACTATTTCTCCAATTTAGTAATGACTATGTAAAAAGTTGACATTGAACTTATTCTGAATTGTGTGTTCGATGTCCTGCTTGCTATAGCTGAGGGTGTACATAAAAGATCTGCGATTTGATGCGGAATATTTGCGTATTCAGCTTGCTGGATCTTTTGACCAGGATTGGGACGTTGCCAAAACTTGTAGCCATTTGATATCATCCTAACTCGAACTGGGGTCAATAAATAATGAATGTCGATGTCTACCAGGCGAAACCAGCCCCTTTTGCTTCATTGCCGCTATATTTTATGACGGTCAGTTGGGCATGTCCCTCTGACCTCAGCCTTTTGAGTTAACCTTCTGCCTGTGACAGTTTGGCTAGGACTCACGCACATGCCTGGGGAAGAACACCACTGTTGTGGAATTTACTAAAGTTATTCCGCAATCAATATGCCACTATCATCCAATACCAGACACTGCGGCAGGTGAGCAAAAATAGTGGACTGAAAAAACGTGTGGTGCGTTAAGGTAAATGAGTTGTATTGAAAAATGGACGAGATAAATGCATACGTCGTGCAATTAAGAAGAAGAATATTGCAAGTTAAAGAAGCTATGATATTCCTTCAAAAGATGCTCCCAGCTGGTCATCGCTCATACTGAACATTTCAGAAAAGTCCATTAGACTTTCTAAAAGCTCATGGTCAATGCTTACATCATAAAATCCCATCTCACTGAATACTAAACTTTGGCTTTGCTCTGTTGCATTCATCTCGGATGCCCTGTGAAGGTGTGAGCGATTTCAGTCGCACGTTACTTGCTAAGAGTCGGTACCTTGGATTCAATGCTTCGTCCATCTCAGTAGTAGGGTTATAGGGTGTTTTAACAGAGCAGGGCTCACCGGAATCAACATCAGCAAGCCCAAACCTTTGTAGTTGAAACAGGGTCTCTGGAAGAAGATGTCTCGGAAAACCAGAAGAGCCAATGGCTTGTAAAACCTTCATACAGCGCGTTCCTTGATCTCGGTAGTCTTCCCAGTCGTTCAGGGCGGATGCCACGAGAAACACCTGAAGGACTTGCAAAGCGAAAAAAAAGTCAACGGTTACCAAGCTAGAAATAGCTCCGTGCATCAAGATGCCCTCGAAAATCTCAAGTGAAACTTTCGCCGCCGAGACACAGGCTTGAGCCATTGTACCAAAATACTTTTGCTTCGGAGTCCCGAATATCTCTTTTTTTCGTAAGACGCCGCAAAGGAGAAAAGGTCGAGTAACAAGTATGACGGTGTTCCAGTAACGAAGATGGAGTACAGAAATTGACCTTCGGTACATGGGTGTCACAGAACTTGTGATACAAAGATGTGGTGGAACGTCTTCCAGCCAACCTTTAAGCGAATTCATGGCATACTCAATATGGGCTTGATTCAACTGTCGACCTTGTTGTATTGGTTCAGTGTATAGTTTGTGTCGGATGTCTTTTGTAAGCTGAGCCAGGCGTATACTATGCTGAAGATAGTCATGGGGGGTGTATGAACCGGGGCTGACAATCTGCGCAACTTTTAGAGAATTAATGACGCAGTAGTTTAATATTCAAAGTACCTGTTCGGATGGAAGGGGGGGCTGCCATGGGCAAACAGGCGTTGATCCACACATGCAAGGTTTGCCTAGTTGCAGAGACAGATCTTGGTCGAAAAGGAACAAAGTCCACCAGACGCGACGTGCGTTCTCTTTGGGTACTAGCCCATCCCTTGCTGAGTATTTGTCGAGGTGCAAACCTAGAGAAAAAGCGATACGAGAGGCAAGACCAACATGCAAGTATGCTGAATTCGTATATCCATTTGACTCAAGTGCGAGGGACTACTAGATGTTAGCATAGGGTACATAAGCATGACTCCAACAATTTAACGGAAAAGAAAAGTCATTTACCAGGAGAACCAGCGCTTTTACACTGTCGAGATTTGCCTCATCGCATAGTCTTGACACAAGGGATTTAGCAGCCTCTAGTGGATCATACGCCGACTTCCCTTTGGGTAGGCCGTTGCAAGATGATTCAGCTAACGCACCCATTGCTACCACGCTATGTAGGGAGCAGAGCCAAGAGTAAGTTTGTTCTGTGTGGCGGCCAGAGAAAGTAGCATCAAGTCGAGTGTAAAATTCCTCGGCCGAATAGAGCCAATACAAGCAGTGCACTTCTTCAAAATAGCGGGCCGCAGACGCTGACAATACGGTTTGTGGTGGCAAGTCGAATGGCTTCCCAGATGTAATGGCGGTACTCAATCTCGATGTCGTCGCAGGCAACACTACCTTGACCATAGACGGAATCTTGTCTCCGTCTTTCTGCAACACGGTCTTAAAAGTCCAGGACCTAACGGCAGTGTTGAAACTGACCCCGGATTCAGCTCCCATGTAGCCTGATATGCGTCAACATTGTTGATAAGGGGCATTGAGGGCGAATAACTGACGATACTCGCCTTGAGAATCAGCCAATAGACAGCCTAAGTCTTCGTGAAGGCTAACAATCTCCGGTAATTCAAATTCATCTTGCTCTTCTGAGACATTTGCGGGATCTTGAACCCCATCAGAGTCCTCCGTCGCTCTGTCGGTTGTGGCTGATATTGAAACTCCACTCTGGAACTGGGTCCTCGACTTTTCAGAGGTCAATCGTCGTAAATTCTGAATCGTTAATTCTTCACTGGGGAAACAATGCTGGCAAAGTTGTAAGAGAAGCCTATATTCCTCTTCCGAGACAAAGTAGAATGGCTTCTGGCGTCGTTTGTTGATGTCAAACGAACAAACCTTGTCAATGCCGCGGCAGTAATCGCATGGGCCATCGGCGTCTGCCATCTGTGGTTAGCAAGCTGCCTGTTCGTAATAATTCAGGACAAACCTGGTTTGTTACACTGATGAATCCATTAGCGATCAGTCAGTACAGCGGGATGAGTCTCACCTTTGTCTTCCTGCTCTTACATCGGTCGCAGCTAATTAGAGACCGATTTGAACGAGACTTCTTTGAGACCCTTGGATTGTTGCCTGCCATTGTCATTCGTGGTTGACGGTGTGGAGAGAGGATATGAACAGTGACGATGACGAGCTGTCTAACGAGCAAAATAAACCGGGTAAGTTTTGGAAGGAGAAAGGAACAATCTCTTCGTTGGGCGTTAGCAATGACGACGGGGTTGTAGCTATGTTAAAGGAAATGTACTAAACTGGCTTGGTTGCCGCTTAAGGCTAGTGGTGCGACACCAGCTACCCCGCGTTTCTCAAGCCAATTACTTGACCGGATTTGATACCTCGGGCTCTTAAAAAGTCCGCAGCGATTCCTACTTGCCGGCTTTGCCCTTGTGCGGGGAAGAGTTACGCAGGGTGAGTGCACTACGAAGTGAGGTGGCTTGCAGGACGCTATAGCCTAGCTTGCGGGGGAAATGAGGTTGTCACATGGAGAACGAGGGTCATTTCCCACGCAAGCTAGGCGATGAAACGAGTAGGAAGCACTGGCATTGAATACTTAGAAATCCAGCGTCATGGTGGCATCACAATGGATGGTGTTTCGGTTGATAACTTCTCGCGTCACTAGCCGCACAGGTCTAACACCGCTCTCCCTGTCAACGCTCCACTTTCTAGATCCTCGAAAGTCTGTGTCAAGCTTCCCAACCCTCTGATTTCGTAATGCACTGTAACAACCCCCCTTGCAGCGAGCTCTAACACGTCGATTGCATCCTGCCGATTGCCCAATATCGACCCAACAATTTTGAGCTGCTTCTGGACGATCAAGCTCGGCATTGCCGTTGCAATCGGCGTAGGATCACCGCCTGGCATACCAACACCGATCAATGTACCGCCGGGCCGCAGGAAGCCCACGCCCTGAGAGTATGCCGCGTTGCTTGCTGCGCACACAATCACGGTGTGGGCACCTAGACCTTCAGAGTGACGCGTCACTTCAGCCAATACATCTCCGCTCTGTGTCGCCACGTCTAGGAACACCTCGGCCCCGCTCTCCTTGACCAACTTCTCCTTGCTCGCTTGATCAATACCAATGACTCGTTGCCCGAATGCCTTTGCTGCCAACTGCGTAACGAGGTGGCCTACGCCACCACCTGCACCCAACACAACCATCCAATTCCCCGGCTTCGCATTACTTTTCCGAAGTGCTGCGTATGAGGTCATCCCGGCACACAACATGGGCGCTGCCACTTCAGAGCTCAGCTTGGCAGGTATCGGTGTGAGATAACGAGCGGGCGCTGTGACATATTGCTGAAATGTTCCTGGCTGGAAAAGGCCAGAGGCGCTCTGTTTGGCACAAAGACCATCGTCGCCAGCAAGGCAATATGCTTCATGTCATGTCAGTTTGGCAGATGGAGGCGGTAGACGATCGGCTAAGACTCATTTGAGAAACGTACCGCAAGTGCCGCAAGTTTCCCTCAGCCATTTGACTCCAACTCGGTCGCCCATTCCAAAGCCGTACATATCCGATCCGTCTCCCATTTGCACAATAGTTCCTACGCCCTCATGTCCGCCAACTTGTGCTGTGGAGCCGCAGCATTTAGTTACACATTGCTCGCGGCTTCACGGGAACTTTCCAAGTCTGGGTAACTAGGACACTTACTATCCGGGACGAGAACAGGCAAGTTCCAAGAATTTTTCATAACGGATAGGTCTGAATGACAGACTCCTGAGTGTGTTCTATGGCTTTTAGTCATGGCCTGCTAGTCGGCAGCGAGTGAATGCATCGAAGACGTACAAATTGATTAGAACTTCTCCAGTCTTCGGGCTTGGCATCGTGAGCTCGACCACCTTGGTGCTGATTTTGCCTGGTTTATCGTACACAGCCCCCAGATAGGATGAATTGAGCACGGCTGAGTCAATCATAATTTAGAATCCTTGTTTGTCGTGGCCACGCAAATACTGGCTTAAGATGGAGATGATACAATCGGTATCTTTCTAATTGTTTGTATCAAATCAAGGTGAAAACTCCTGCTGGGGATGTATTTGACTTGAAGTGGGATAAGTACACCCGTATCGAACTCATGATAAATGTCGGATCCACCGATCCGAGCGTCGGTGACAGTGCTCCGACTACGGTGTGTGGGGCGTGCCGACGCACCCGGGCTAAGCTGTAGCCCAATTTGAGAAACCGCTGGCACTTCCGATACACTAAGTCACTGTAAATAGTTGAACCGGAAAGGAGGCTTGTTTGTTTGTCAGTTTGGCTATTGATTCCGAAGGTCTGAGCTTTCAATGAGATGTCGGCACCATCCATGTCTCCAATAAAGTAGCATTACAGCAGCAGCATTGGGTATTCCGGTGGCGTGGCGACAAAGAAACGCTCTATTGTCATTCATCACGAGGAAATTCAACGTTTTTATGTTGCATGATCCAGATCTTATTCACTATACAAGCCGAATTTGTGTCTTAATAATTTACGCATTGACATCACTTGAAGGCCCCAACTCAAGGAGGATGTGATAGATGTACGAGGAATGCAAGAAAGGAAACTTTGACATAATGTGTTAGATTATCCACAGCGATCTCTGACAGAATCGAGTTAGACCTGTCCACTCGAGAGAGCATTGGTGCCATCTTGACTGAACAACGGTAGCCGCCATTAGAATGGTGAAAATGGACGATTCTGAAACCCCAGGCCATGATTTAGTAGTGATCAAGTGTCGTCGGCTTTGCATACTTCTAAAAGTACGTAAGTCCGTTTACGTTTGTGGAGAAGCTTTCATAGATTTTGAGGCGAACAGCGCCTTCTATTGATGTATCTGCTTATTCTAGACTTTCACACCGACCAGTCATCAATTCTCCTCGCTTTGGCAGTGGTGCTTGTAGATTCTCGCCATATAGGAGCCGTCATATCTTGGTCTGCCACCTCTTTTCCAGTAATGGGATGCGCGTAGTGGAAAGGCACTACTCGAGTGTCTGGCCACAGCTTTTCTTCTGGAATAAGTTGATCCGGGCCGAGCTCGTTTTCAGGATAAACTTCCTTGAAAATGGGCACAAAGTTATTGGAGTGCTGCCAGCCCGCTTCAAAGGTTCCATGCCAGAATGGGTAATATCGAAGACGGAAAATCTTCCATACCCCATCTTCCTTGATATACTCATTTTCGTAAATGCCTCCCTCCCACCACTGCCGATGGCCACCGGGGTACTCGGCAGGCATGTTATTGTGAGTACCAGCACTCATCAGCGTTCGACCGCGAAATTTTGCAATATTAGTGCCGGGTTCCAAGTCCACGATGTCCTGTGCCAAAAGGTGGTCCAGAAGCCAGCCCTCAATTGGGCCGTTGCGTCCGCCGACGAATCTTTGGGCGAATCTTTTGACGTATAGTCTGGAAATCGAGTCTTTGCCCACGAAGCGTCCGTTCAAGAATTGGACGTAGGCATCCGGGCGGTCCGAAAATAAATCTACGACCTTTTCGGCAATGCAAGTTCAGAGATATGCATTGAATGCCCACATAGTTG
Organism: Cylindrodendrum hubeiense; assembly: GCA_014621425.1. Lineage (NCBI taxonomy): Eukaryota > Fungi > Ascomycota > Sordariomycetes > Hypocreales > Nectriaceae > Cylindrodendrum > Cylindrodendrum hubeiense. The sequence continues at coordinate 82,780 of JAANBB010000067.1, read as the reverse complement.
ATGTCAAATCATACCTCTTGATACAGACACTTATCTAGATAATATCCATACTTGTGGTGTAGCTTTCGCACCTCGGATTCCGCTAAGAATAGTCAGAGTTACTCAACTGGCTCTACTAAAGATTATCGTACCTGCAAGTTTTTCTACTGTCCGCTGTAGACTTTTGATGGTCGAGGCAAGGGTTTCGGAATCCATGATTTGTCGCAGTCGTCTGTTTCCTCTAATGTAGCTTGGAAAGGGCGATGGATGAGATGACCAGGTAAGAGGATGCAATTTCGTTTGCGGATCGAAGCCAAAATAATATAACTCCTCCGGGCAAGTGTAATTGATCGAACTTGTTGATTTGGTGCTTTTCAGATCACTGCCGAGATATCCAGGAATCCGGAAGCAAAGACCCGACAAGGAGATCGGCTTCATCGGCTAGATACGTTGGACCGATGAGCATTCTGGCACTGGTCCGATTGGCTCGCCATGAAATCAACCTTACCTGTATTAGGCCAACTCTCCGAGACTCGGTAGACACATGATCAGCAGCGCTACGTCAAGATAATTATCCCAATCTCCCAGAGGTATTTGCCAATTGAGTTTCTCATTTTATCTTGCATCGATATACCACACAGTAATCATTGCGGATAACAAAATGGACCAACTTACACCCCGTCACAATCAGCTTGGTGCCATTTGGGCCGAGAAGCGGGTGGTTTTTATTTGTTTATTCATCGCCCTAGCTCAGTTCCAGTATGGATATGACTCTGCTGCAGTGTCGGGATTTCAGTCCATGCCGGGATTTTTGGGAGTTTTCGGATATGTTGATGTAAGTTTGCCGTGTGATCAAATACACTTCCTACGATGAAGTAAATGGCGTACCAATTGATGCTGACCTGCTTGTACCAGGCTCAGAATCCCATTGGTTATAATATCAGCACCAGCGTGCAGACCCTCATCCAAAGCCTTATCCAACTAGGTTCCCTGGCGGCTTGCATTGTGATATTCAAGTTTGGGGGCTTCTTCAGTAGTAGGGTCGGCCTATGGATTGGCTCAGCTCTATCTGCCGTCTCAGTCGCCATCCAGATCGGAAGCACACATGTCGGCGCTCTATACGTCGGCCGGTTAATACTTGGCTTCTCTAACGGGTTCTTCACAACATATTCCGCAATTTATATGGGAGAGTCGGCGCCTGCAGCTATTCGGGGCCCGGTCATTGGAATGATCGTGTTTCAAGTATCATTCGGGGCTCTCATCGGAATACTTGTGGACAATTACACACAAGTATACACCGGCCGGATTTCTTATCAAATCCCTCTCGCAGTCATGTTCCTAATTCCGGTCTCACTATCGATTGGGTTGTTCCTTTTACCAGAGACACCTCGATATTATGTCTCACGGGGTCAGGATGCCAACGCCGCTGATTCCATTCGAACGCTACGAGGTGCCGTTGACGAAGACCGAATTCGAGAAGACATTCAGGTTATGAGAGATGCATGGATCGCCGAAACGGAAATGAATGCATCCGTTCACCTACTTGATGCCTTCCGTGGTCGTGATCTTCGACGAACAATTATCAGCATTGCTGCTGCTGTCGGCCAGACAGCCACAGGAATCATATTTATCTCGTCCTTTTCGGTCTATTTCTTTGTCCAAGCGAATATTGGCAATCCTTTCCAATGGGTTATGGTTTCCCTGGCTATTGCATTGACAGGAAACATGATGTCGTTTCCAGCAATGCGATTCCTTCCTCGTCGCATCCTACTCATCGCCGCCTCGCTGGTTAATTGTGGCTTAATGATTGGGATGGCAATTGTGTATACGCTATCTCCAACCGGTTCAGTATCTGCAGGCAAGGCACTGGTAGGACTAAGTATTGCTTTTACTTGGGTGTATGGTTTTGCTCAAGGCCCAGTGTTGTGGGCGATTCAGACGGAAGTTCCTTCCCAAAGGCTTCGATCACAAACTGTCGGGCTCGCTCAAGGAGTCAACTCCATCGCTGCATGGCTATCTTCCTACTGCACACCATACTTCATCAACCCGGAGTCTCTCAACTGGGGTCCAAAATACTGCTACATCTGGGGTGGTAGTAACTTGATCCTTGCTCTTTTTGTCTACCTTTTTGTTCCCGAGACGAAAGGAAGAAGCCTTGAGCAACTCGATGAGTTATTCGAGAAGCGAATCTCTACTCGAAAGTTTTCAACCTACGTCACTGATCTTTCTCATATTGACGCGAACAATTTTGTTTCACACGAACTGAAGAAACAATCAGCGGAACCAGCTAAGGTGGAACATCGAGAGCACTCAGATTGCCATCAATAGTCAATAGAATGATAGCTGTCTACATTCTCATATGGGTGTAATGAAAACTTTCCAATGTGTTGCGATTAATGGCCTCCTAGAATCTTGGTATCATTTCATATATACGTCCAGTAATCGGTCACTCGGTAGCTATGTAGTGGACTTTGTCATATTTTCTTGCGCCTTACAACACACTAGGATCGAGTCACGTTGTAGCTCTGTGTTGGAATTGGAGGTTTATGATGTAAAAGGATGGCTGTTGTGGCTATATCAAGGCTAGATAGTGTCTATCTAACTGCAATGGCGAGTGTGGATCTTTGAGCTCTGTGCCTTCTCTCATGGCATTAATTGGCAACCTCTGTTTAAACCGCCTTACATTAAAGAAAAGAATTAAAATTGTCCCTGCAAAATTCAATCCATGATACTGACAAACTCATAGTTGTAATGGAAGCTTGAAGAGCTTGATTGCATTGCCTCTGCCAACTTTGTCTTTTGAGTCGTCCTGCAGATCCACAGATTTCCACCATGATTGTGCTGTCTCAATTTGATCATAGGGTGTGTCTAAAGAGGTTTAGCTTCTACTGAACAGATGTGGACACAGATCTCACCAATTGAGTAAAGACATCGGTCTATTCCAATCTCTTCAATGCAGAACTTTAGGCCGGTCGTGGAGAAGTTACCGGATGTTGTAATATACACATTGTGTTGAAAGTAGTATTTATAATCTTCCTTAGATGGTCGCGTGAGCTTCTTGCTAGGTTTGTTGTACCAGTGACACGCTCTCCAAAGATTAAATGGGATACTGATGACCTTTGTTAGCAGCGTCAACAAAAACAGGAGTAAGACCAACTTCTCCCCGAGATGTCCAGCTACAATTTTGACGCCTGGAAATCTATCAAAGACCCCTCAAGTGCGGTGTTAGTCTTGAATCTCGTCTCATAGTCTCAGAAAAAGCTTTACTCACCTGAGGAGCACATTGCATAGACATGTAATGACAGATCAATGTGAAACTGGACCGCAGCACCGAGCAGGTGCAATCGATCTGCGTAAATGGTTCCTTCTTTGAGATCCTTCGTCGCGGGGTATCGTGGGTGGAAGTATACTGGAACGTCTAATTCTTCAACCTTCTTCCAGAATACATCGTATTTCACAGAATCAAAGTATTCTCTCTCTGTGCCGTCACTGATGATTTGATAGTCGTTAACGAGCCCTCCAAAGAAGCCCAACACCTTGACAGCCCTTTCAAGCTCATTTGCGGCTGTTTGAGCATCGTGCATCGACAGTGCTGCTAGCCCGCCAAATCTCTGAGGATTCTTAGACACCTCGTCAGCAAGCCAATCGTTTGCTTCTCGTGCTGTCTTTTCCGCAAGCTGACGTTCTCCAATTCCCTGACAGCCAGGAGCAGTCAATGAAAGAAGCATATATTCCACACCCTCAGCGTCCATCGATGCTAGGCGCTGGTCATGAATATCAATGAGCCTATCGGCGTGGGCTTGGATGGCCTCCTCTGAATGATTCCCTGGTGTGAGGATAAATTGAGTTTCTTTTAACAGCCATATCGTTCCTGGAGTAATAATAGCTTCCTCCAGAGCAACGGTTCCTTTTTGCAACATTGCTGCAATTGTTGATGGATAGAATGGCCCGGCCTATCAGACGCAGTATGAATTCAAGGTGTGCCTATTGAATGATATTTTCAAATTGAGCGAAGCTTATATCCCAAATTTAACTCGGGTAACAAAAGTACAAAATAACTATTGTGATCTAAGAAGCGGCTCTAATGTGCCGATGAGCGTCGCATTCGTCGGAAGTTGAAGCCGAGGCGTTCACGTTTCGGCGAATTACTTCCGAGCCCCTCACTGTGCATCGGAGGCGGCCGACACCATGGTCTTATTTCCGACTCCAGGGACTGATGGTTTTGCTCGCTGAAACAGGGAAGAAGAAGTAGAAATATAAAAAGTCACAAGTGGATATAATGGACTACTATAGCAATCCAATTGCCATCACAGCTCCCATCAACTCAGTATTGGTTCTCCCATCGGTCTCATTGATTATCATCCACAATGGCCCACATATTGGACATTGCTTCTCAACTTCGCAATGGATACGTCGATGGTCGAAAATTAGGCGACCAAGTCAAGTATCCTGACACTGGAACCTTTCAGGGGTTTAATAGCCCATGTCGGTTGGAAGGAGACATATTTGATCTTGAAGTGGAAGGAAAGATTCCTCCGGAGATCAGTGGAACGTTCTATCGCGTTCAGCCAGATCATCGTTTCCCACCAGTTTTCGAAGAAGACATTCATTTCAACGGCGATGGTAACATCACCGCTATTCGCATCAAAAATGGCCATGCAGACTACAAGCAACGCTATGTCGTAACGGATAGATTGATCGCAGAGTCTACGGCCAGGAAGAGCCTATTCGGAAAATATCGAAACCCATTCACAGACTCAGAGGCTGTGAAAGGCGTGATTCGAACTTCAGCGAACACCAATGTCACATTCTGGAGGGGAATGCTCCTGGCTTCAAAGGAAGATGGTCCTCCCTATGCGATGGATCCCATTACACTGGAGACAATTGGTCGATATGACTTTGAGGGTCAGATTCAAGCTCCCACCTTCACCGCTCATCCCAAGTTTGATCCGGAAACTGGAGAAATGATATGTTTTGCATACGAGGCTGGTGGTGATGGAAATGATGGATCCTGCGACATTGCTGTGTGGACGATCAATCCAGATGGAAGAAAGACCGAGGAGGTTTGGTACAAAGCACCATTTTGTGGAATGATACATGACTGCGGAATATCCAAAAATTACGTTGTCCTCCCAATGACGCCACTCAAATGTTCTTTGGATCGGCTCCAGAAAGGAGGCAATCACTGGGCTTGGGACCCGACGGAAGACCAATGGTATGGCATCGTTCCACGGAGGGGCGGGAGAGCGGAGGATATTGTTTGGCTCCGATCTGACAATGGTAAGACTTGGTGCAGCATCATTTGGTACATAAACTGATTGTTCGAACAGCATTCCATGGTCATACAGCTGGTTGCTATGAAAATGAAGATGGCAAGATTGTCTTTGACCTAACAGTTGCAGACGGCAACGTCTTTTTCTTTTTCCCACCAGACGACGAGGCAGCGGGAGATGTCGCGAAGCGAAATCAGGTGCGGAGTCCGACCTGCCGCTGGGTGTTTGATCCAAAGAGCCCTTCTGGCTCACGGGTTAAGCCGAACTTGGTATGGGATACTAGCGGGGAGTTTTCTCGCATCGACGACCGCTTTGTGACGAAAAAATACAATCATTTTTGGCAAGCCAGGATTGATCCCAAACGGGAATATGACGCGGCCAAATGTGGTTCACCCGCTGGCGGTCTTTTTAACTGCATCGCGCATTATACCTGGGAGGGGCAAACAGAAGATGTCTACTGGGCTGGGCCCCGTGCCACGTTCCAGGAACCATCGTTTATTCCCAAAGAGGATGGTTCTGAAGGGGAAGGGTGGCTGATAGCTCTGCTGAATCATTTGGACGTTCTACGCAATGATATTGTCATTCTGGACGCTCTCAACATCGCTGCAGGGCCAGTCGCCACAATCAAACTTCCATTGAAGCTGCGTCTCGGGCTGCACGGCAACTTTGTGGATGAGCGCGACATCGAGGTTTGGAAAGAACGCAGGAAAGTGGATGGCGCTGTTGGGCCGGTCAAACCAGCCCAGAGGCCACTCGCATGGCAGTTGAAGGCTTCACAGGGAAACAATTTTGGTGGGGAGGAGTAGGGTGGATGCGTTCCGGAGCAAAATTGTAGCGGAAAGTTATGGAATAATGATAAGCCTTTAACGTCAATGTGATCAAATACCGTGGATCTGGTGAGTATCAATATTTGGACAGTTGAAAGCATTATAAGAACATAGTGATCTACCTTGAACAAACGTGCATGCTCAACCCTGTCTCATTGCCGACTACGACAAAATTGGAATGAACACTCCACTAAAACAAAGCGCAATGCGGGCATATACTATATCTTAGAAATTCTACTCCGCCGCAATCAGTGTTTACAGCCTCCCGAAAGTTCGCATTCTACGTACAACAGCATTACTCCAGGCTGGCCCTCCTTAGAAATCTTCAGACGTTCAAATCTCGGGAATGCTAAGTAGGTGACTCATGACTTCGTGGCAAAGTTTAGTACAGCCGAGTTATGTCACTCACAAGGCACACTTGTAGTGCTCATCTACAAATTTGGTCGTTACAGGTAGAATATTACTCAATCGGTAGTGGAGTCACTCGAAAGGGGGTTACCATTTCAGAGTCGCCATCATCGGACCGGCATATGTGGCAACACTGCACGCAAAGAAAAAGAACGAATGTATGAGACCAGACCTAAGAGCCGGGGCGATAGATCCGAGCCGAGTGAAGATGCAGCTCTTCTACCCCGGAGTTATAGCGAGCTCCCCGACTAGGTGACGTAATGCGCGTGTTCGGAGCCAGTATGCCGATATTCGCTCGTTTGGAGTTTGCCACTAAATGTCGGTAGCATGCTCCTATTCGGGTTTCAGTGTATTTATCCCAACACACATGTTCGGAGTCAATGTTCCGATGGTTGCTAATTCGGATCTTGGGCACTAGACCTCTGTGTTATTCAGGAACGAATATATCCTGGTTCCTACCTTGTCCTATCCCTTCCCTTTCGAGTACCTCAGTCACTACGCATATGCTGGAACAACCGAGCCAAACAACAATCCGTGACGGACCAACTAAATCACCAGCCTACTATCATATTCCCCAGATTGTGTTACCTAGCTACTGTTTTGACCATGTTGACCAGAACTGAGCCTGAGAACTTTGAGACTCGACTTTTCATTAATGGAGAGGTACGTTTATTATTAGACCAGAGGAGAAAGGTTCTCATCGTCAATTAGTTCGTGGAGTCTTCCGATAAAAAGAAATTCGAGCTCAAGTCTCCCACGACGCACAAAGTCGTTGCAAATGGTATTTTGTGACCGTATCTGTCCAATAGTATACAGTCCACTAATCACAATCAATCTAGTGAATGAGGCTAGTGAAGACGATACGAACGCGGCGGTTGCTGCTGCGAAAGCTGCATTCCCGTCCTGGGCTGCCCTTACACCCTCTGAGCGAGCTAAATGTTTGAAAAAGCTTTCCACTTTGATTCTTGAAGCACATTCCGAGCTGGCTTACTTGGAGGCAATCTCAATGGGCAGACCCATTTCGGGATATTTTGAATCATTCGCAGCCTCGGAAACATTCAGCCATTACTCTGAGGCCGGATTTGGTGCATTGGGATCATCGAGTTTGAATACGCCTGGCTACATGAACTTCACCTTGAGACAGCCCTATGGAGTAGTAGCCGCTATAATCCCCTGGAACGTTCCGCTTCTCTTCCTCGCGAACAAAGCAGCACCTGCTCTTATTGTCGGAAATACAGTTGTTGTCAAAAGCAGTGAGAAGGCGCCACTGACTGTACGTTCCATCAAACCTCCTAGAATGCTCTAGCATCATACCGATGCACGATAGCTAACATGCCCAGTCTGCTAAATTTGCAACTCTCGTCCAAAAGGCTGGTTTCCCACCAGGGGTATTCAACATAATTTCCGGCCATGGCCAAATCTCGGGCAACGTTCTATCGCACCATATGGACATTCGCGTGCTTAGCTTCACTGGCTCTGGACGCACTGGTCGACTCATTCAAACCGCATCTGCGAACTCAAACCTGAAAAGTGTTATTCTTGAGCTTGGTGGGAAGTCTCCTGCTGTAGTTTTTGAAGATGCGGATCTAGAAAAAGCAGCAGCAGAGACACAGTATAGTATCAAATGGAATAGTGGCCAGGTATGCATGGCTAACTCAAGAATCTACGTGCATGAAAGTATCGCAGAAAGCTTTATCGACTTATTTAAAAAGAAGTTCGAAATAGTTGAAGCTGGAGATCCAACAGATGCGAAGACAAACCACGGCCCGCAAGCAGATGAGGCTCAATATAATGCTGTCAGAAAGCATATTGAAGCAGGGAAGCTCGTTGGCAAGCGTATTCTGGGCATCGACCACACCGACACTTCGAGCGGATATTTTATCCATCCGACCATCTTTGTACAGACTCCCGAGAATGCGGCAATCATGAAGGAGGAGGTTTTTGGGCCAGTTGTGAACATCAATACGTTCAAGACCGAAGCTGATGTTGTGGAAATGGCGAACAATACAGATTTCGGGCTATATGCGGCAGTGTATACTAAGAACGTGGACCGGGCTCTACGAATGGCCAAGAAACTGGAAGCTGGTACTGTAGGTGTCAACTGCACTAGCCCTGCTACTGCCAGGGATATGCCCTTTGGTGGTTATAAAGCCAGTGGTGTCGGTAGGGAGGGTTTTGGAGCTAGTATGGACAATTACCTGGAGACCAAGAGTGTGCTGGTAAAGATTGAGGATTGTGCTTGATCGCGAAAGTTACGATTGGATCAGCAGTCACAATACGCAATCAGATTTCCATAGATATAGTCAGTGACTCAAAGTACTACCCTTTTTACCCATAGTAGGGAGGTGGAAATTCTTCAATCTCATAAGGCTTGTTTGAGGCGCTGCAGAAAATACTGAGCCGCATCTTGAAGGAGACCAATCAAGTTACATTTTTGCCAATTTTGTTTCATTTTACGTCGAACTGACTCTTTAACCACTTATATTTCTCTCTTATCCTACCTGTGTCGTCATTTACTGCCGCCATCTGTCGAGCTATTGAAGAGATAGTCATCTGAAGACTGCTCTCCGAGCGCACTATCTGAGCGATGGAGCTTCCACATGGAGACAGACGGGGAGAATCAGGTTACATGGTTGAGCGGGATCCCTGTACAAGCGGCACGTTATCACCAATGACAAGTTGACTTGGCGATTCAGCTGTAGCTGGCAGTTCCGGAACTCAGGTGGAGCTTGTTGCATTACGATAACGTCATTCCGGGCAGGGTGCGGAACGAGCGGGATGCGGAGCGAGTGGGGTCGCCTTAGTGGCAGCTGCAGCATCTTTCCGGCGGACCTGAGCGATGGATGCAACTGAGCGAGATGTGAGTCTATCGGCATCCGTTAACAGTGTTCAGAGTTAGTTTCAGGAGTGTATTGAAGCTGTGATACCCTGGTTAGGGCATGAAGCGGGAGATGCGTAAACTCATGTTTAAAGCTGCTTGTTCCGCCAAAGAGAGAAACTGGTAGTACATCACAATCATTTATCACATTTACACACATAAGATCCATAATTAAAAATTTCACAATGAGTACAACGCAGCTAGCCCGCTATAACACACGCGCTGAGTACCCTGCAAAGGTGTTGATTCGTGGGACACCGGAGTATGAGCGCTGTCGGCAGAACAACCCCTCCGCGGATACTCCATCTCGATTCCCACAGGAAATCCACGTCGTTAAAACACCCGCAGATGTCTCTGGTGCCCTAAAGAAAGCGACCGAGCTTGGTGTTCATGTGGGAGTCCGCTCATCTGGTCATATCTTCAACTTGCCCAATCTCATCGAGGGCGGCATCCTGATCGACACGACCAACCTGAATCGCCAAATCGAATATGATCCCATCTCAGGAGAAATCTGCTTCGGCCCTGCTTGTCGTGTTGAAGAGCTCGCCGCTAAGCTCAAAGATATCAACAGATTCTTTCCTCATGGCCATGCTCCTACTGTTGGCTCGGGCGGCTTCCTCCTGGCCGGTGGCCAGGGATGGTTTGTCCGAGGCTGGGGCGCCACCAACCAGACGTGGATCAACAAAATCGAAATGGTGGTTCCCGATGGTCGGACTGTTATTGCAAGTCGTACTGAGAACCGTGATCTGTTTTGGGCTGCTCGTGGCAGCGGTTTGGGATTCTTCGGAGTTGTCACACGATTCTGGGGCAGGACCATCAAGTCGTCGCTGATGTGGGAGAGAATCCTGAAATTCGAAATTAATAGCGACAGTTACATGGCTCTCATGAGTTGGGCCATTGAACGCGGTCGCGACACCCCTAAGTATGGCACAGATCTCAACCTTACTATCGACTACCCGGAAAAGTACGACCCTTCTTACACCACGGACACCATCCCGCTTAACGGTAAACTTCACATGACACTGAATTTGCTTTGTTACACTGATACGATTCGAGAAGCTCGAACGCTTCTGGGCGCTTACGACAAGTTGACACCTGAAGTTCAGGCTGCTCTTTTGGAAATGCACCCTGTGCAACGAAGGACGGTCGAACAGGTCTTTTCTCGAAAACGCCGTTTCCTTGGCAATGACAAGCAAGACCGGTGGCAGATCAATAGCATTATGAATGATCCTGATGTTCCTCTGGAGCGAGTAAGTGCTATTCAAGCTATTATAGGAGCTAAATTTATTAATCACCTTTCTTAGTTACTGGAGGTGATCAAGCCAGCGATGCTGGAGCTGCCAACCAGGACCTCGTCGGTGTTCATGTGTCACTGTGATATCGTCCCCGACGAGGAAGACGCTGCACTCAGTCTGCCGCAAGACTTGTACATCTCCACCATTACCGGGTGGACGGATCCGAAGCTGGAGCCTGCGATCTACCAGCCTATGCGCGATCGATATAAGAGAGCATTCCCCGTTGCTGTCGGTATGTACGTTACGGAACTAGACGTGAACTGCGACGATGCCAATGTAAGGGCCCGCCCCATAGTATCGAAGTTACGAAACGAAGTGTGTAACTAATGTGCAATCAGACGAAGGTCATGAGCGACACTGCCTTAGCCAAGTTTCTTGAGATCCGAGAGAAGTGGGATCCAAATGAGTTGTTCCCCAATTACAAGAAGTTTATTATGGCACATGAGAAGATAAACCGGCTCCAAAATAAGGCACAGCTATAGCCTAGCTTCAATACATGTTGATTTCTCCCCACTGTCCAGTGTGTCAATTGCTGAGGAATTAGCGTCTTGTTTGTGACGTTGAGCTTGGTGACTCTGATCACCAGGTGATGATGCAACTTTGTTGAGCCTGTTAGTTCCATGGTCACCCCCTGGAAATCAGTAGCCTCAATCTCAGTTGCCGGAGAAAGAGGGATTGATGGCCTCGTGTCGGCACTGCGCTCGATGATCATAGGCTATCGGCGTTAGGTGATAAGACGTGTACTAAATGCATTAGTCAGCACCGTCTCTCCATTAATTAGATCCAACGCGGGATTAACGGAGACAGACAATAACTCCAGAGAAGATTTATGGCCGGAGGCTTTAGAGGAGATGCGGGGGCCTTAGCTAGGGGGTTAATTAGCCCACTGGATGATTGCCAATGACCTATTTATATCGGGGGCACTGCCAGTAGCTACTTCTCAATGAGAGATCCCACTACCAATTCTCAAAATGACAGCTCCAGTTTGGCTCATCACCGGAACTTCAAATGGCCTCGGCCTACTACTCAGCCTACGGGTGCTTGCGGCCGGCCATAAGGTCATCGGCACAGTGCGCGATATGGAAAGGTCAGCTGAGGCTGTCCGCTCTATTGAGCAGGCTGGTGGATATGTCATTCAGCTGGACATGACAGAGTCCCAGGAGAATATCATCCAAAAGGTACAAGCGGCGGAGAAGAAAATTGGTAATATTGACTTCCTCGTCAACAATGCTGGCTACTCTCTCCTGGGGCCAATCGAATTTTTCACGTAGGTACTCCCTTTTCTCAAACAGGCCCGGACTAATTTGACCTTAGCGAGAAACAAGCGGAGACTCAGATCAGAACCAATTTATTTGGGCCTCTTTACGCCATTCAAGCTGTGTTACCCGGGATGAGGGCTCGCCAATCTGGAACCATCATCAACATCAGCAGCGTAGCAGGTCAGGATGGCCAACCAAGTTGTGGACTCTACGCAGCAAGCAAATTCAGCCTAGAAGGGCTAAGTGAAGCTTTGGCCAAGGAAATGAAGGAATTTGGCATCTCAGTCTTGATTGTTGAGCCAGGCGCTTTTCGAACCAATTTTCTAAACGCCAGCATCATCAATGTTGATTCCATCGATAAAGGTTACGAGGGCACTGCTGTTGACGGTGTAGTCAAAAAGTTCGAGGCATTTGATGGAAAACAGCCCGGAGATCCCCACAAGGCGGTTAACGCGATTTTCGAGGTTGCCACCGGCGAGGGCGCGGCAGGTGAGCTGAAAGGCAAAGTGCTTAGACTGGCCCTAGGAAAAGATGCATTTGTTCGGATACAAGGAAAACTGGACTCCGTTCAAAATGACTTGAACAGTTGCCAAGAAGTTGGTACATCAACTGACATCGATGATTGACGAGATCCTGGCACGATGCGTGGAGGCAAGTCGAATAAGGATCGGTCTTTCACGAGCTGTGGTTCAATTCAATTCAAAATTTAGGTATTTATCATGCGGAAAAATAAATGCATTAGTTTTATCCAACAATGAAATGCACAAGGCTGTGGCGAAGTCGAGGCCCTTGCCAGTATGCCAGGAGGACCCGCCTTCATCTGCGTCATCATCAGATATGCACGAATCAACCACGTTTCACAGTTTTAACTGTCATTTCCATTGCTTAATATTGCGGAATTTAGTCTTAAGTAGGATTATCCTCCAGTTCCAGAGTGCAAAACATGCAGATAGCTGGATATCAGACACTGCTGACAATCTATCCCTTTGCGACCACCTTCTCTACGTTGAGGGTGGAGTTTGCAGTCGGTTGTCAAGGTAGCTCATATGTTCGATATCTAATCGGTGCTATGCAATAAGTGCTACCTTTGATCTTTACATAACCAAACTTCCATATGTATACTTCAAACAGCTTCAAATCCCATTGCAGTCCAATTGGCCTTGACCCTGTTTTTAACATCCTCCGGATACGATGTCTCGAAATCGACAGAGTTGAAAGTTTTTCGGCCATCATATTCCATGGGAAACAAGCAGTCTGATATCGCCTTGCCTCCAGCTTTGACTGTGCCAGTTCCGTGAGACATATAAGGAGTCATGGGGAAGCTTGGGACATCCTCGAACACATATTCATCTTGACCTGGGCGACACCTTGTCACCAAGGCCCACATGATGTCCTTAAAGTCATAGATATCCACATCTTCGCCAAATAATAAAATGCGATTGAACAGCATGGAACTCTTGTCGTTGTAAAGAATCTGCCCTAGATTTGTGCAGAAGTCCTTCGAATTTGTTTTCAGTCGGTTGAGACTATTTGTGTCCACCTGAAGAGCACACCAGTTTGCCATGGTTTCAAGGGGCGCAACAGCGTCTTTAATAGGGAGATTATGATTCTTGCAAAGATTTAAAAGCTCCGCCGACGCCATAGATGCGGTAACGTGCTATTATATTAGGTTAGTGAGGGTGAATAAATGAACCATCAAAGAATCAGGTGCATCTTGCCGACTCATCTGTGATCCTTCCAGGTACAGACACTGGCAGGATAGCATCATCTCGGTGCGTGATAGCATTGACGGTGAATAGCGGATGCATGTGTCTATCGCCGTCAAAGTGTAATCCCAAGTAGTCTTCAAATGGGCCTTCGAATGCCTTGTCTTTCAAGGAAAATGTCCCTTCGAGAACGATCTCACTGTTTGCAGGCACAAGAAGATCACTTAGCTCACACTTGACAAGATCCAAGGGTTGTCCAACCATCGCACCGACGTATTCGGCCTCTGAGACTCCCTCGGGGATAGGAAGCGCTGCGGCTAGACTGGCAGCAGGTGGCACACCCAAGGCCAAGGCCCACGGCATTTGATCTTTTCCTTCTTTCAACCACTTGTCGCGAATGATGGAGTTGTGTTGTCCAGTTCCAACGAGGCAGACTAGTCGACGTTCGTCATGGATCATGCCCCGGAAGATAGACCAGTTCGTCCATGATTTGTCCGGTGTTTGTAAAACATGAACGCCGTAAGTCTGCAGATATTTCCCTCCATCTCCCTGATGTAAGAGGGGCGCTGGGAGTGTATGCAGGTCTATATCGTCTCCGAAAATCTTGTTTTGTTTACAAGGACCACTAGGCAGAATACTGGGCCGTAATAGGGGCCTATCTTTCCCGGCTTGTGTCCTCTCCAATATGGCCTTCCAGTTGGAATTGGTGGGCAAGCCGAGATTTCGAGCGATGCGTCCATATTTTTCTTCCTCGCTGGCTCGTAGGCTTGCAGCATTTCCAAATATCCTCCACAGGCCATTGCGGGCCCCTTTGACATTGTTGAAAAGTGGCGCTTTACCGTTTAGTTCGCTGACTCTTCTTACAATTGCACCAACCTCAAGGTGCGGGTCGACTTCTTGGTTGATTTCTGCCAGGTCGTTGTCTTGGCGCAAAACGTCGACGAAGGTGCGAAAATCGAGCTGCGCGGCAATCTCGTTTGGCTGAGATGTGAGTGTGCTCTTTTGTCGGACCATCCGTGTTCGACTATTCATCTGAAAAGGTATACTAAATACTCTTCCAGTGAAACGGATTGTCTTTATTGCGTAGGACATCATGAAATTAGTCGTGATCGTTCGAAGGCTAAAACACTGTTTGGATCTGGGATTCCAAAATCACAGTGATTTCTATCGCAAATATCGCAAATAATGAGTCATCACCGGATATTCGTACCTGTTCCGATCGTGTATTCCCGATTTCATTCAGGTAGAAAGAGATGATAGTGTTGTTGGGTTGCCAAACTAGTCATAGGAACTGGTTCCGAAGCTTAGGAATGGGAGCGGAAGGAGTCCACTTCATGCCCACCCCCACAATGAATTAGATAGGAAACTACCGGCAACTGATAGAATTAGCCCAAGAGCGGTATTAGTAATAGTATCGAGGTAAAAATCCCTTTCCCTTTTACTCAATGGATTAGTCGGTATAGATGAAATAAGATGGAAATTGTTTAGACCTTTGTTTTACCATGATATAACCCGAGAAACTATTATACGTCCCCTACTATACGCTTATAATGCACAAAACCTGTCTGCGGAGGGTGACTACCACCATCACACCCTTTTGGTCCGTGCAACAAGCTGCAGGCGGCTTTCAAATTCCCCTTAGCTTCAGGCCGCAAGCCAGAAAATACTGTAATGAGGCAGTGCGAGCACCAGTGTCCAACAGACCCAGAGTAACTTCATGGCCAACACAACATGGTCGAGCATCGCATATGCCAGATAGACCACGTAGGATTGTGATAGGAATCACCGGTGCAACGGGGACAGCATTTGCCGTCCGAATCCTATCCATCCTGCGCGAGCTCGGCGTCGAAACGCATCTCGTTATTAGCAAGTGGGCGCTTGCAACACTCAAATATGAGACATCTTTGAATGAAGCAGATATTCGACGTCTTGCAACTGTGAATTACGCGGCCAAAGATCTATCGGCACCCATCGCCTCGGGCTCATTCCAACACGATGGGATAATGATCGTGCCGTGCAGCATGAAGACACTAGCTGCGGTGCGCTCCGGCTTTTGTGACGACCTAATTTCTCGAGCTGCAGATGTCAGTTTCAAAGAAGGCCGTCGCGTGTTGCTAGCCGTTCGCGAGACTCCTCTCAGCGATATTCACCTCGATAACATGTTATTCCTACGTCGTGCCGGCGCTGTGATATTTCCACCCGTGCCGGCCTTTTATCACATACCCCAGAGCCTTGACGATGTAATCGACCAAAGCGCAGGAAGGATGCTAGATATGATGGGTATCTATACCGATGGATTTGAGAGGTGGGAAGGGTTTCGAAGGGATGTCACAAAGCCAAGTCGAATAGCGGATCAAATGTCTTGATCTTTGTTGATGACGCCCCGTTTCTGGTTGAAGAGATCTTTAGATATATATTCCGATACTGAAGACAATACATTACAAGGAATTGTGCAAAAAGAAATATTACGTCAAAGCGTGCCTTCTGAGAAAAGAATATTCTCATCATCCATAGGCCAATTCGACAGAAGCGACTCGCACCATCCCAATTGCAATTCGTTGTCTGAAACCGCATCCATTGATGCCTCGAAGAAATGGGCATTATTTCCACCATCAAGCGGTGGTATTAAACCAGAGTTTTGGCCTTGGAAGCGACTCCTCCAATTTGATCTCGAGGCGGCAGTGTTCTGTACGTATTTTACGGCATGAGACATCGATCGCTCTGGTTCGCCGAGGTTTGCCCCGGGGAGTTGGCTATTCTGGTCAGAAATGTCGTCTAATAGCAAACCAAGATTGATCAAAGTTCCGCCCATTTCTGAAAGTCTTTTCCATAAGCGATGGGAGGCCCGTGATGATTTCGCGTATCTAACGGTTAAGGTAAGGGTCATCCTAAAGATTCGGCTGACAGAGTCGACAAAGTCGACAGTCAGGTTATTGGCCAACGTCAACTGATTTTGCTTGACATATGCAACCAGCAGAAAGAATAGAGCACAGGCAGAAGCTAGGAGGTGCTGGTAGTAAGGATGTTGCATGCGAAAAATATCTGTCGTGGTGTCCAAAGTGAAGAGAACGTTGACCATGTGTGACACAAGATCAAGCGCGGGACGGAGTTGTTCCCTGCCAGCTTCCACGTCCGACCCAGAGAAGAAACAGGGCCTCAGGAGCAGGCTGCGGATAGAGTCTGCACGAAGGTGGAGTACAATTTCCCATGATGGAGGTCGAGTTGATGGGTTTGAATGCCAAGTTCCGAAGTTGCTCATGGACTGGTTATCAACAGCTTTCTTTCGCCATTGCTCAACCTGAAAGTTCATGACGTCGAATTCATCTTGATCCTCATACATTTCTCCCTTGGCAGCGCTGGAGATTGGGTCGTTGAACTTGTCGCTAATTAGAGTAAAGGCGATCATGGCCTTGAGATATGGGTTTTTGATCTGCCAATGACCCCAAAGTGGTTAGAACAGCTGACGAAAATTCGAGATCCTTACTCACGGATGATTTTGGCAGCGGCTCAAAATCAGAGTGCTGGAAGTTTGTTGGGAGCCCCGTAGAAGCGCTCAATTGGCGGTCAAGAATGACAATGCTGCACATGACTATGCTGGCATCGGTGCGCTCAGTTTCTGAGTCCAAGACATGTCTTGAGACATCACCGTGGTGGAATCCAAGCTCCATCAATACCCGCCCGGCTACACCACACATTCGCCAGGCGGAGCGCGGTAAGTCTTGAAATAGGAAGTATAGGGCCTAATTTATAGTTAATATTTATTCCCGCCGGGAAGTGATAGACTACTGACCGTGAGCAAAATAATTTTGACGTCTTTGATGCTGCATCCAGGAGATACAACTTTCGCATTGACGATATTTTGGAAGTTGGACTGCAGAAGCCGCTCAATGCTAGAGCTGGTACTTGACAGTGTTAATTCAGCACGCAGGGCAATAGCCAGCGCGATATTCAATATGAGGAGGTCGTTTTCATCCGTGTCTGGTATCACCTGTCGAGGAGAATAGGTTCGTCCCTCTGAATGTGCCGAGGTCTCCCCCGTGTACCAGACCCGAGTCTTTCCCATAAAATCATCGAGGTCCAAAATTGGATGGAAGTCTCCGACCACTTCTTGATAGACGAGTAGGAGGCGCGTGGCTTCTTGTAGATTCATGAGGGATCTGAATTGCTGAAGACGTAAATAATCTGCTTGATTGCGAGGAGGCCATGTGTCCCTGCTTATTCCGCCGCCGTCGACACCAGCAATACCACTGTCGTCATCGGAAGCATCTTCGTCTTCGATGCTCGCCAGTTGTTTGCGCTTCGATGGGGATGCAGACAGGCTTCCCTCTCGTATTTTCATTTGGGCCACATTCAAGCTGTAGTCCGGACTTGTAGGCCCATAGTAGCATTGGCCGGTCTGGCGATGGGGTTGCCCGTCTGACCCTGTTGGCTCTCTGCCTGAGCTAGTATCAACTCGATCTGGTGATTGTGATTTCAAGCCACTGGGCAGATTTATTGCCGATGAAACATTGGGATTGATTGACTGGCCGTTGGAAAGGCGGGCATGGGATGTCAAACTATCGAGTTGGTTTTTGAGACTAGAGACAAGTTCGAAGATGGAGCGTCCGCTGGCACTTTAGATAGCATGAGTAGGTGCATCTCATACTCGTAAAAGACATCAGAAATTCGAAAATCAGCATACCTTGTGATGGACGGGTTTCCTTGCTCGTCCATTTGGTGCGGTGTGACTAGATCCCCATCATTAGCCAACGGTTGGAAATCTGACCATTCTCCAGGGCCGTTGCCGTTGTTAAAGTTGCAGTTTTGTCCTCGGCCAACGCAATGCCCACAGGGATGCTGGCCGTCACATTTACCCTTTCGTCTCCGACACGCCTCGCATGCTCGGAGGGCGTAGGGCGCTCGGCGTTTTCCTAAGTCGGCTCCTCGCTGGGCATTGGTGCGTTTGGTCCCGCGATTATCTGTTGCCTCAGCCATTGTCGGTTTGTTGAGGGCTTAGCAGAATAAGCTCACGGTTGGAAGCAAAGCACAAAGGACAATAGTGACTGTGTCTGGTCACTTCGTTGGCATGCAGGCGTGAGGCGGGGCGAGATGACCAACAAAGTGGCAAAAGAAAAGCCAGTGTGATGGGGATGACGCAGAAATCCTCTCAGGCGCAGATACCGATTGCATGCAGCCTCGCCGCTCGGCTATCAATTCCTCCAATCCAAGAATCCACAATGAGTGATAAGAGGTGCAGGGTCGCCAATTTCAACATTGCTCATCTCTCTGTAAAGCTCTAGCATTGTTCTTCTCGAGTGTTGAAGTGCGGGGAAGTATCGGGTATCTCACACCCCCTACCCGACGAGGGGGTCTTAATCAGTCAAGTTTTGAACGACAATAAACTTTGATGTTCACAATAATGGGTACCAGGAGATGGAACACTTTAGGATAATAGGCTAACGGCACCATACAAACTGCTACATTGACGGGGGAAGAAAAGTCTCCTGCCTTTATCATTTGTGGATAGTGAGATGTTTGGGGAAAAACTCGATTTCCTGTCACTGTGCTCAAAAATGGTCCTAATGGCCAAGTAGCCACTGTGAAGATTCTCGCCACTCTACATGCCCTTCAGGCTTGGTTTTATGATAGAGAAGGCACATGATAGAGTAAAGGACATGTTTCACACCGATTTAGGATGTTGGATACTGAGAATGCCCGGGCTGTGGCAGCAAGCCAATTGGTCCAGGGTAGCGGGTAAGGGCCTGGTAACGTCGGCAAATATCCTCTATGACGAGCTGATAATGAACTGGCATCCACGAGCGCTACCATTTTCTAAAACGGTAGATAGACGTAAACTGGCTTCAACAGTTTCCCGTAGTCAAGATGTATCTTGTATTATCACGATCCTCATACGCGCTTACTATCACGGCGAAGGCCGATGCGCATGCACTGTTCCGATGACTCGCCGGAAGTTCCGAAAGCAGCGGAACGGATAGCGGGGCTCCCTCCGCGCCGAGAGACTGGGCTCGGATCATGATAATTGAAGTTGCATGGACAGCATAGCAGAGATAATCATCTTGGGCTGCCTTGTTCACTGTGTATACTTTTGGGTTGTAAGTTATGTAGGAGAAGAATTCGCCGTTAAATATCAGCATTTCAACTTTATGTTTATTGATCATACATCTCTTCCAGAGCAACTTGCATACCCCTTCCCCAGAACGAAGAAAAACTCGAGAAATCATCATGTCCAGTCCCTCAGTCCAAAATAACCATGTGCGCCCGATGTTCGAATTGCGCAATCGCAATTATATCGTTACTGGCGGCGCGCAGGGTATTGGCTTTGCTCTCACACGCGCAATTTGCGAAATGGGAGGCAATGTCGCCGTGTTGGACATCCAAGAACGACCTGGTGAAGGTTTCGACACGCTGGGTGACGAGTTCGGCACCAAGGTGTTGTATTTCAAGACAGATGTGACGAATCAAGACAGCTTAGAGACATCATTCCAGAGCGCCGTTAGCGCGCTCGGTTCAATCGATGGCTGCGTCCCTTGCGCCGGGATTGCAATTGACAAGCCTTTTCTTGATCAAACCTGGGATGAGTTTACCAAGATCCAGGACATTAATGTGTGTGCTTTATGTGAGCCCCCTAATATCCGAAATAGCTTTTGACCCGAGTTATCTTCCAGGTTCGAGGAACATTCTTCACGGCACAGCTTGTTGCCAGGCAGATTATCAACCAGGGAACCTCCGGCAGCATGGTGTTAATTGCCTCGCGATCCGCCCATATTGCACTACCTGGTCATCGAATGGCTGCATACAATGCCTCCAAAGGTGCTGTCATGATGCTAGCCAAGGTACTTGCTGTTGAGCTCGCGTCACGCAACATTCGAGTGAATACCATCTCTCCAGGGTTCGTTGACTCTGAAATGACGCGAGCAGTTCGAGCAACAAAGTCTGAAAGAGTGGGGGCTCAAATGTGGCTATCGCCTCCGAATCAACGCCTTAGCACGACGGATGATTTGACAGGCGCCGTCATCTATCTGCTCAGCGATGCAGCAAGGCATACTACAGCTGCAGATATACCCATCACAGGAGGATTGCATGCGGGTACAATTGATGGTATTATTAGTTATGAAGTTTAGCTAGTGAAATTTGTCTCATGTGCGAATTTTAAAATTCAATGACGTATCAAAACGTGCACTTGTGTCAATATTCGTAATATCGCGGGTCGGGCCAGTCAACAGTCCCAGCCTACTAATCACACTTGAGATATCCGTCTCATAAATACATAGACACCGTCTGGTAGTACTAGAATCCAGTCGCTAGGACTAGGTAAGCCATCCAGTTTAAGCAATCCCGATAACGACTGGGATTAGAGATGGAAAGAACGACGCTGATCGGAATAAAACATGTCTCAGCTCGATCGGTTTGCGGAACGGAACTTCCGACCCCTGCCGACATGGTCGTGACTCCTCACACCCTGACGTAGACGGGCGCACATGAAACCAGGCCACCAATCACAAATCCCTAACACAACTAGAGAGATAAGACAATGCGAAATTATTGCGGAACAAGCAATAAGTTTGTTCCTGTTCCGTTAATGGAACGAATAAATGTGACCTTTGATGGGAACCAACGTAGCTCTGTACTTCCGTCTCGATAGCATCAGATTTGGTTAAGAGCTGTAGCAAAACTTATGGTCAAGATCTCTTCAGCAAAAGTAACTGACGACACCGTTTTTAAACTTTGATTTCAACCTAGACTCACTACCAAGCGCTTGCGAAAACTTTCGCATATTCTTTTTTGCATACTGAACGAGCATCTGATCTCACCGCCAGACCACCATGGGAGTAGACTATGATGTAGTGATCGTTGGCGCCGGTAAGTCCACAAATGAATGTCTCCAAATTTGCGGAGTGGTATCACAGTTAAATATTTACGCCAATAACTTGTAGGTTGGTTTGGCCTGGCTGCTGCCAAAGCCTATATCCAGTTGCACCCGGATTCCAACCTTGCGGTTCTCGATTCGGCAGAGTCGTGTGGTGGAACTTGGTCCCAGAATCGCCTCTACCCAGGTCTGAAATCGAACAACATGATTGGGTCATACGAATATCCGGATTTTCCCATGGCGGAAGAAAAGTATGGCGTCAAGCCAAACAGCCACATTCCAGGGGCCGTCTTACATCGCTATCTCACCGACTTTGCGAAACATTTCAACTTCTTCAGCTCCATTCAATTCAACACGAACGTTGACTTGATAGAGCCTAATGATTCGAATGGCTGGCGCCTGTCGGTAACATCGCCTAGCGGTCCTCAGTTCATTGAGACCGCCAAGCTGATCCTTGCCACTGGGCTCACGTCGACGCCGAATATGCCCGTATATCGCAACTCGGAAAACTTTGGCGCTCCCTTATTTCACGCGAAAGACTTTTGTCGAGAAGCCCCAAATTTGGGCAAAGTGAAGAACGCTGTGGTTGTCGGTGGTGCCAAGTCTGCTTACGATGTGGCCTATGCCTTCGTCCATGATGGAGCGGAAGTTGACTTGATCATTCGACCCAATGGTCAAGGACCCGTCTGGATATCGCCGCCTTTTGTCACACCATTCAAGAAACGGCTAGATCAGTTACTTAATGTCCGTTGGATGACGTGGTTTAGTCCATGTCCCTGGGGCGATGCAGATGGCTATCCCCGCGTGCGTCGATTTCTTCATGGGTCTTCCTTGGGACGATTCTTTGTTGATATATTTTGGAAAGTCCTTAGTGGAGATGTTATTTCTGCAAACGCATACGATTCTCATCCAGAGTTGAAAAAGCTTAAGCCATGGAACTCGGCGTTCTGGATCGGTAGTGGACTCAGCATTCTAAACTACGATACCAGTCTCTTCGACCTTGTCAGACAAGGGAAGATCCGGGTTCATATCGACAACATCGATCACTTGGAGCCGAACAAGGTCATTCTCTCATCTGGGGAACATTTGGAGGCGGATGTCCTTGTCCTTTCCACGGGTTGGAAAAAAGAATCATCCATCAAATTTTCCGGCCTAAACCCCGAAGGGCTTGGACTTCCGTGCACCGACTCTGAGAAGGAAGTTCTTAACCAAGAAGCAGATGCAAAGGTTTTGGCTCTCTTCCTACGGCTGAAAAACCAGCCAAGCCTTCGTTTTGAGCCTAAGGACATGGATCCACTGCGGTACTATCGTTTCATGGTTCCTGCCACAATGGTTGGTGCCCGTAACTTGGCATTCTCTGGTATGATTTCTACTGTTAGCACCGCAGTGTGCGCAACCATTCAAGGCCAATGGATTTCTGCATATTTTGATGGAAACTTGGATCGTCTTCCAGTCTCCATGGGTGACATTACGGACGAGATCATGCTACACACCCAGTGGGGGAAGTGGCGGTATCCATGTGGCTACGGTGCCAGTTTGCCAGATTTTGTTTTCGAAGGTCTGTCTTATGCTAATTTATTAATGAAGGATCTTGGCCTAGAGATATATCGCAAGCAAAGTTATTTCTCTGAACTAACATCTCCGTATTTGCCAAGAGATTTTGGTGGACTTGTTGAGGAATGGCAGGATATCCATGACAATGGACCGGTCATGACAGATAGATTAAAGACAAGGTAAATATAATCTGTTTCAGATCAGTGACCTAGTCACACAATTGCATTCTTGGTCACCAGATGGGGATATTTCGAATTTCCAAAAGAGCTCGTTAGTCTTAAGAGGTTGCCTTATCTTGTATTATAGCTGGGGCAATGTGCTCTGAGATTCATTAATTAGGGACAACGGCATGCATTGGACTCGCACCATTAAATATTTTGAGTACCCATATTCACAGTATGATAAACCGGATCGACTGAGCTAAGTAATGTGGCCATGCAGGGAGTAGAGTCACTGGTAAGTATTAAAAGTAAGGCGTTCGTGAGCAGATTCGAAGGCACTGGCTTGTGTAGTCTTCACGCATTTCCTGCGTTTCGGGGTCAACAGCTCAGTTGTTTGTATAGAAAGAGATCCAATTGTTTTTGCTCCATTTATTTGAATGTCTTATTTGATAAGGATGTGATTACACACACCCAGCTCATCGCTCGCTCATCACTATCCCAGCTGTGAGGATATACACATCCGAAGACCGCATTTTGCTAATGTAGCAGACACTGCTATCTCAATATCAGCTCAGACAGTGTGTATAGTTGTGGTTGTTTTGAGAAAAGAGATAGATATCCATATTTCAGTAGTTATCTTCGACTGCTTGGAAATTGCCGTGTGAACTCCGCTGAATGTCTAAATCCTCGTGGTGGATCAACCGTCTGTAAGTATGAACAAAAGGTTAATAATAATGCCTTGAGAGACTTCGCTGGTGTGACTATTACATTGCAGACCATTGACAATATATAATTGTGCGTCAACAGACTTTCACATGAGATCTATTGAGGTTCATTGTTGGCAATTCACTATGAACGTGGACACGGCTCTCAAATTGTAGTAAAGTGCTAGTTCGGTGATATTGACATTACATATAACGAACTACCCTCATAAAAGGGAATGACCAGATGACTGGAGTGAATATGGAATGTTTAACGGCAGAACAATATTTCCGGCCACTACAGCTTCCATCGAAAGGAAGGATGCTTCCAGTCCAAATCTTCTTCCGGTTCCGAAGCTGCATTAATCACAGCAAGGTTTTCTGCTTCATTTCTGTCTCTCAAATTATTATCCCTAATCATCCATACATGCGTGATGGTCGAGACAATTAGGATTGAGACGGTGGTCGCTAGGTTTAGCCCATTTCCGATAGGATAATCCGGGCCATCCCAGGACAGAAATGACCAGGTCGAAATAAGTCCACCAATGTTTCCAAACATGGCGTTGATACCAATTGCCGAAGACCTTGCTGTATCTGACACCACATTTGCAGATGCTTGACTGGTTGTCAATGTCCCCAAGGAAAAGATGGACGAAGCAACAAGGAAGATAGCTACATATCTCACTGTTGGGTTATCGGATGCAAGAAACATGATGTAACCGACGATCACTAGAGGCGTGCAGAGAGTTGAAAAGATTTGACGTTGATCCATCCGCCAACTCAACAAGGCGATAATAATCGTTAGGAATGAGCCAACGATGTAAGGTGGAACAGTATAAAGTTGTTGCTGGACCGTGGTCAGATCCCCGTAAATAGTGCGTACGATTGTCGGCGTGAAGAAAGCAAGTCCTTGAGCTGTGATATTGGTGAATAGGAAGATCAAAGCATTGCTCAAAACAACCGGGCTTGTAAAACCACGGATAAGTTTCCTCTTGTCGATTCGGTCCAGCACTTTCGGTTGCTCCATTCGCTCCGAGCGTATGCGTGCATCTGCAAGCTCCTTTTCGTCATCGGAAAGCCAACGAGCCGTGGCAGGGCGATCCGTCAGTGTAATGAACCCAATAAGTCCGAGGCAAATAGTAATGATTCCCTCTATCGCAAATATCATGCGCCATGTCTTAAGTGTCCCAAAGTGATCGAGGCGGAGGATGGCAGATGCCAGAAGGCCACCGAAGGCTCCAGATAAGGGTGCGCTGACGATGTAGAGGCTGATCCGAAACGTGAGCTCCGAGCGGCGATACCAACGAGATAGGTAGTAGGCCATTCCTGGATTCATACCGGACTCGAAAAGTCCGAGTAGGAACCGCACTCCCATGGCTTGCGGAACAGTCTCGACCCAAGCGGTTGCGATGGAGCAGGCTCCGAAGCAGACAGTAAGTATCGGGAGGAACCACCCTGGGCCAATAAGTTTGCAAACAATGTTTGACGGAATTTCGAAGAGAATGTATGAGATATAAAATATGGAGAGCGTTGCATTGTAGTCGAGACCTTGCATATTAAGATCCGCTTCTAGGCCGGCGATTCGAGCGTTTCCTAGGTGAAAGGTTAGCCCGACGCGTTGCGCTGATGCATGTGTGAGCAGTACCGATATTAGCCTTGTCAATGAAGCAAAATAAATATATCAGGACAACACTTGGCATGATCATGAAATCAATTTTGTTCCGGAGACGGCTTTCAGCTTTAGGATCAAAAGCAATGCTAGAGGAGCCCACCCTGATACCTGGTTAGAACAATGACCTCAAGAATCCGTATTTTGTGTTTACCTCTCAAGCGCGCCGTGCTCCAGCGAAGGAGGGCTTTTTTCATTTGAATCACTCATTGTGTGTTCCAAGGAACTGATGGTTGCTTCTGAATTCTGAATATGGATTTGGTACTCTTGGTGACAGTTAACCACTGGTTGATGTGAAGAGCTGCAATGGGAGGCTCCAGAGACGACTTGCAGTCCTTATATTATAGAGCCGCACAATCGAATGAAAAGACATTGTGTGATTAGCGCAAGCAGCCGCCTGCTAAAATGTGAGTGCGCAAGCAAATTACGGACTACGTTGACGGAGGTGGGGAAAGATAGTGCGGATAAGGAAGTGAATGCAAGAAGCCGACGGGTCGATCCGGGTTAGACAAGGGGGAAGATGCAGGAAACCGACGGAACGATCCGAATGAGATCGGGAAGATATATGCCTGGATGGTGATTTGTTAATATAATTCTCATTCCGATGCGCTAGGACATGGTATTCCGGTGTTCCTGGTCGATGATGGTACGTGTGGTTAGAGATGGCAACACCCAGGTAATCTGCAAATCTGGGATAGACTAGAAAATATATGAACTTTTATATGATGTATACCCATTTTTGGAGTCTTAGGGTTGAATGTGAACGCTAGAAAATAACCCAGGCAATTCAATTGAGATTAGACCTGTTGTTAGAGCATTCTGAAAGAGTTAATAAACAGCAATTGCGTTTAAGCTATTCTTCGATGGTTCTGCTGCATCCCATCAATTAGCTCAATGTGAAGCTCCGTGCGCATGATACGCAAGCAGAAAGATAAGAGACGGGCGCATGATTACTTCGCACCCACCCATCCGAATCCGGAATGCTATCTCTAGCCCCGGGGTACGATAAAGCATCGTCTACGCACCGACGGCAGATTGGCAGGGATTTGCGTCCGTAGTGTCCAAATTTCTCCGGGCACGCTGATAGATAAGCTATTTCGTACCACAATGCAATCTGGGTGGTGATGAATGTGCTCAGGGCGCTTATGGTGCGGAAGAAGGAGGGAAGGGATAGGAAGACGTGCGCCCCAATTGGAGAGTGACGTAGCTATCAAATATCGCCGTAGCCAAATGTGGCTTTGTTGGAGAAGGTGTTTTTCTCACTGATCGAGGACGCTTCAATAACAAGTCACCCGATAGGGCTTCCACCTTGACTGACTAGGGTGGCGGCCCGCACACCTGATGGTGGCGGGCCGAGCACTGCAACCGGAATCTTGCACATTGCAAACCACCATTTTTGAGCGGCCAAAAGCACGCAGAGAAGCTTCTCAGGTGTGTCACTAGATGCAGATGCAGTGGCCTGGACTCTGAGAAATAGAAATGGACAAGTTCGGGGATTTCTCTGGCACATGTTCAGGATTAACTGTGGAATAAGTTAGCTCAAAGCTAATGGTGTCTAAATGCTAAAACCTTTGGGCGACTGGGAAACTCAGCAGTCTAGCAGTCCCACCATTCGGTCTCGGAGACGTAGCAGCACATGGGATTCTAGTAAGGCGTATTAAGTGGCCGGAACCAACTATAGAGATGACAGTGAGGTCGTGGGCGTACGCATCTCTGCAGGTGCCGCATGGGCTAGTCACACCGCTTAAAATAAGGGAAACGATAAGCAACGTAAACTTCATCATCATGACGGGAGTGAAGCTGCAAATAGCGGGTGGTAATGAACTAAAGTGGAGATTTGTGCAGGGAAGAATCAATTCAATCTCCTGTTGAGGTCATGGCTCGTTCTTATAGCCTTCGTCCACCAGTTCAGTGGATATCTCGATTTCTCCATTGGCAATCTACCACGGTGGAAAAATCCTCTAACTAGGGATTAAAGACGCGTCTCCTAACTTGGCATAACTGTTGGCGAAATAATAGAGACACGCCACTACCCAAACTCACCGCATTCGGACACAAGCCAATCTGCAGTTATTCCTTACATAGGAAATTGTATCGAAAGACTTGCGTTAGATAATCTCAATCATATTTTCCCGGCCTGCTATCCGAAGAAAGTATGCTTAGTTGACAAGGACCTGACATGCTACGTATTCGCTTGAATTCCCATCAATTATTTTTATGATCACCGAGTGGCCCATATAAAAATAATAAAAATAATTCAGCTTCTTAGCTCAGATTAGGAATCCATTCTCAGCTTCTCTACGGCTCACCCGGACTAGGCATTTTTGTTCTGCATGATCCGAATCAGCGCACTCGAAGCTGAACCATGGACAGTCACAGTGCTTCCACTTGACACCGCATATCATACAGAATTCAGCGCCGCACGGACTATTCTCAGTTAGCATATATATGGGAAGTCTGAATACTAAAACTTACCAAGCCACATGATTGTTTCCTTCCTCTATTTCAACCCCAGCTCTGCATTTGTAGCACTTCTCCCACCGGTCATCCTTAGCCTTGCCAAGTAGCATAACAGGTCCTTCGTTCCTTGGGCACCTTTGTGTGTAATGCCACTTGCCATTGCAGGACACACAAACTTTCGTTCTGCAATAACCACAGCGAGCTATCTTTCGCTCAGAATCACGATGGCGGTGAATATGAGCCGGCTTAATCCATTCGCCGCATTTTCTCGTTGGACAATATACGCGTTTTCGTATTGAAAATTCAGCAAACTGCCGATTCCAAACCTTCTTAAACGACGGATCAAAGAGCTTGTCCACGTGGCACAGGGAGATTGTCGCTGAAGTGCAACATTTTGGGGGCATGCGCTGGGGATCAGTGAGGGATATCATGAAGTTCCGCTTGAGGCAGGTGTGACACATCCAGTGGCCGCATTTGAGTCTGGGACATTTGTTCGAGTGGACCTCGTCCAGACATGAAACACAGTAACTACTATGATGAGGTTAGATTGGTGACTTCCCTAATACGCTCAGACACTTACAGCTCCGCCAGTCTCTCTGGGGAAGATTCACTAGATGATCCGTGGTAGATGCTCCTCGAGATATCGAGAGCGCGGCGTGTGTTAAATCTAGTCCGCGGATCACGGCGACTATGATAAAGTTAGATCCGCAAATTGTGCAATGGATACATACGCTTACAAGTTGTTCAACCGCTCTGCAGAAGACTGGCTGGGTATGTCAGTCCACTCTGCTGCCTCGCTGGGTGGCGAGATGCCTCTTTTCTCCATTTCTTCATGGTACATCACCTTTTCAACCCTGGCAATCTCCCAGGAGCCAGTTTCAAACCCCGTCTCGTTTCGCTGTGAAAGGAAGCAATCATCATTGCTTTGAATCCGTGGGCTCCCTAATTGGAGTGGATTTAGCTCTGTTTCACTTTCAATCTCGTTTGAGGGATGTGACGAGTAAGCCTTAGGTTGCAAGTCCTCTTTGTGCCCTGTCAATCTCTCGAGAACCGCCAACGAATTATCCGGCAACCGAGAACCGTGGCCCTGCGCGCGATTATCCGGAAAATCAAAAAGGGATGGAGGTTGACAAATTGAGTGAGATGTTGGCCGGATAGTCAACTCTGATGAAGTTGAGATGGCGCTTTCGTTGCTCCAGGCCTTTGACGCGATCGACGTGATCGTATTTTGGATGTTGTCCGTGTGGCCCATCTCAGAGACGGATCTACTTCTTCAGCTTAAGACATGTTATCATCTGGTCAGTGGCACGGCTGACCTATTCTCTTCACCCTCTTCAGGGAGGGCGAGGGAACTGCTCATCCAGCGATGGCAAACGGCTAATGCTGCCGTTGGTCGTGCTTCTGGGCACCCCTGCATTAGCTTGGCAATGAAGTCTTGACCTTCTTCTGAGACTCCGTATGCCTTTAACTCTGCATATGGGAATCCAACAATTCCATAAGCATATTGATACATGTTGGGAAGATCTGGGAAGGGGGTGGTGTTGGTGAGTATACGATATGTAACCGCTCCCAAAGACCACATGTCGGCAGAAAATGTATGGGATGCGCTTGAGCCCACACTGAACGCTTCTGGGGCTGCAAATCCCAAGCTGCCACACTGAGTAGTAAACCTGGTGGTAGCATCTTCTTGCCGTCGTTTGCTGATACCAAAATCTGCGATCTTAACAAACCAACCTGGGCCTTTCGTGACCACCATGATGTTCTACATGGCTTGGTTAGTGATTATATCGCTGGAGATGAGATAATAGGACTGTATAAGAAGCATACTGAGGGTTTCAGATCTCGATGGATAAAGCCGTTGTCATGCATGAAACTCAATCCTTCCAATATTTGCTCGGTGATTTGCCTCGCTTCAAACTCCACGACCGGTTGTGCAAGATACCGTTGCAAGTCGCCGAGCTCAATAAACTCCATTGTGATGAATATTGAATCGCCAATTTCGAACCAGCCTCTTGATTTTACGAAGCAATGCTCGTACTGTTCTGTAATCAGCCGTCGTGTTCTTGAATGTGGATAATACCAAAGTCACAGACCCTTGCATGGGAAAACTTCATGATGGCCTCTAGCTCCCGAGCATAATACAGCTCTGTTCCTACAACAACAACCTTCTGGATCTCTTTGACAGCCCTCAACTTTCCATCATCGTCTTTTTCTAGATATACCTTCCCGAACATGCCTTGGCCCAGGAATCTCTGCCTCACCCAACGCTCCTCTCTTCGCAAACGTCGATCGCCCGCGCATCGTCCTGTTTCGTGGAAAACATGCCGAAAGGTGCTAGGGTCAATCAATTGAGTATCAATCTGCGAGTCGCGTACGAGGTCCGAAAGGATGGCTTTGCTGCTGGACATCTCGTTCTCTTCTCAGCTATGGAGCGTCGAGGTATCCTCAAGCCGACCAGGGCATTGCTTGGCAAGCTACTGGAACTCGGACAACACGGGGTCGGTCGTTTGCGCTTCGGTTCGTGATTTGGACATGAATCTCTGTGCTAGATGGAAGATTGATAGTTAGCAGAGCGTATTATTTAATGTAGAGGCTGGATTTAGTGCACTTTGTAGAGTTGGAACAAGCGGGCACAGGGTGAGGCTGTGAAGCTGACTGCATGCGCGAGGCACATTTATGCCTGAGGTATTAATTCTCACGTAGTATTGCAGCTTTCCTCCACGGCGACTCCGCAGCCTTGTTTCGGCTTCCATAACCTGTCTACGGTCAAGTCCGTTTTCTCAATTTACAGTGTATACCGTCGCCTTTATTGGTCTCGAAGCGCTACGACCCGTCTTCTCCACGTATTTGAACGTAACTCAGGTGCAATGAGTGCTGAATTAGTCCTCGCGGCAGTTGGAGGTGCAGACTTATGTCTAAAGTATGTATGCGCGCGCCCCGGAAGTAGTATTGAGGGGTTATTTCCATATCGTTAATCGCTTCATAGGTATGGGAAAAAGCTAGTCAGCCTCTACCGAGACTTCAAAAATGCCAATGAGCTCGTCATGGAAAACATCCTGATAGTAGAGGCGTTCTGGGCTCGGACAGCCATCCAAGTCGACTTTTTGAAGCGAGTAGCAAGTACCCTAGAGGAGGAACACTGCAGGATTCATATCGAGGTCTTTGAGATACTCCGAAGCAAGATGATGAGAACTATTACCAAGATTGAGTCATTGTTGAAGAGGTCTCCCGAGACCGGTGTTAATAGGTGGAAGCTGTCTTTGATTCGTGAGAGTCTTGACGAGACTGTAACACAACTTCAGCAATGGCAAGGCATCTTCGACCCTACGTGGTACTTGATTCTTCGCATCGGAGATAGTGTCATCGACTCGGAACTGTTAACGAAACAAGACGATGCTGATAGTTCACTATCTGAAAGCATGAACAAAATCTCGATGTCTGGATCTTTGAGGTCTTCTTCGCTCCGGGCGGCACAAAACATCCGCCTTCTCCTGAAGAGTGAGAAAAATGCAAACGTACACATTTCTCTCGACAACAAACTGGATTGGGTAAACGCAACGCCTATTCCCTATTCGGCAACCCAAATCCTTCGACAATCCAACTCATCGAGGCACTACGTTGTTGATTCAATTTCCTGCGACTCTGGCATTGACCTCCCTCGTGCAAGAGCCGACTCAGAGGCTCTAGCAAAGAAACTTCAACAAGTGGATCCTGAGATTTTCGGCCTCCTCGAATGCTACGGGCTCATTAAGAGAAGGGGTAATGGGACGCGCCAAATTACATCCCTGGATCTAGTGTTTCGCATCCCTTCAATAAAAACCACACCCAGGACGTTGAGGTATTACCTTATGCAGCCACCATCATACAGCCTGACGCAATTGCTGCATACCGCAGGACAACTCGCGAGGGCAGTCAGCTTTATTCACGCTTATGACTTCGTCCACAAAAATATTCGGCCGGAGACAATTCTGTTATTTTCAGATCCAGAAAGCAGGACCTCTTTAGGATCTGCTCATCTCCTCGGCTTTGATTCCTTTCGCAGCATCAACTTCCACACTCTGCTTCGTGGCGATGTGGCATGGGAACGAAATCTTTACCGACACCCGTCCCGCCAAGGGCTGCGTGCCCAGGAAAAGTACGCCATGCAGCATGATGTATACAGTCTAGGTGTATGCCTTCTCGAGCTAGGGTTGTGGCAGAGCTTTGTTATCTACCAAGCTAGTGATTGCAGCACTAAGAACGTCGACGGAGATATATTTCTGCATGAAGATCTACAATCGAAGGTTGACGATGCCAAGGACTCGACAAGAGATCTCTCTGAGCCATTTTCTTATCTCAAGGAGCATTTGGTGGATCTAGCGAGATCGAGGCTACCAATGAGGATGGGAGAAAAATATACGGCGGTTGTGATGACGTGCTTGACTTGCATGGACGAGGGGAATGTGGACTTTGGGGACCAAAGTGAGATGCAGGATGAGGATGGGATCTTGATCGGTGTTCGATTCATTGAAAAGGTCCTACTTCGACTTAGCGAAATTTCGTTCTAGCGCTTCGTCAGTGGAGAAGCTGAGACAGGACGGGCTAGGAACAGATCGTCAATATGTTTTCACATAAATACCTCGTAGCATGCCTGGCAGTACGCCTAATAGGCAGTGCATGTAATTGCCCCAACGCGGGTTAGTGGAATCCCATCGCCAAGGTGTCCGAGAGACGCCCTGTAATTTTACTGGTCGCCTATCTCCAGCTTCTACAGGCAGCGATGGGCATCATCCGTATTTTCCACAGGGCGGCCTTCTTGCGAACAAGACTCACCGCCTAAGATGGAAAGCGAGCAGTCCGCCGAATGAACTATACCTGCCAGCAGAATTTTATCATTTTCTGCGCATCAGAATCATCTTAATCGCGCAAGAGCAACCCGGCAAACGGGACCACACGTTTGCGCGGACACGTTCGCCTACACTAGCACCCCATAGGCAAGGAATCTGATATCTTAGAACGATTATTTACTGGTGTATTCAAATTTCCATGTCGACTAACGCCTATGTATTGACCTAACCGTCATCGCAGGCTTACAAACATAGCCTCCAATACCACCATCGCACTCATGGCCACCACCTCGCCCTTATACACGCCACTTGGCGATCCATCTTCGAACATTCGGCTGCTGGAAATAAATGTCCGAGATTCACCACGACGCCCTCGAGTAACATGTCGCATGAGAACCGTATCCCTCGACAGCGCTCCTCCATATTACGCCTTATCATACGTCTGGGGCGACCCTACAGAGCGAAAGAATATTGTCATCAACAGCCAGCTGGTATCGGTGACTAAAAATCTCGAAGACGCCCTTCGTTGTGCCCCGCAATTGCAGGACATCGATGCTCGTCCCGATCGCACATTTCTGCTATGGGCAGATGCCATCTGTATCGACCAAAACAATTCGGGAGAGCGAGCTGCACAACTCAGTCTAATGGCGAAGCTTTACCAAGACGCTGAATGCGTATTTGCCTGGCTGGGGTCTGAAGACGAGAACGAAGCATTTCGAGCTCTGAGACCAGTCATCAATGAGATCAACCATATGAACCAGCAAGATGACATAAACGGTGGCCTGCTTGACACATTCGCGGCGCTCCAATGGTTGTCAAGCTACCCAAGTCTGTGCCAAAACGATGTTCTGGTCTTACAGAACTCGAACATCCAAAATATCCCCACTCTGTATAATGCGTGTTGGTCGGCTATCAACGATCTTCTATCCCGCGAATACTGGTCTCGGGCGTGGGTCTTTCAAGAAGCCGTGCTGGCAAGGCGACTCATCTTGGCGTGCCCAACGTCGGCCATGGTTTTCACTGATCTGGGAAGTGTCGCCATGGTCCTCGACGCCGTACAGTGGTATCTCAGAAAGCTGCCAGTGGTCAAGCCTGACTTCTTGGGGAGCGCAGTATGGTATTTTCTGAGGGACATCTTAGATTGGTCACCGATTGTTCAAATAATGAGGGAACGAAACTACAGATCTTCTGTGCTTTCATCGGATGAACGGGCCCGGAGGTGCGCCCTTTCAACTGTTGGGTTCGACCTCCGTGCAACAGACCCGAGGGACCACGTCTACAGCCTTCTCGCACTTACAAACTTGGAGATCGAGCCAGACTATGAGAAATCTCTCAGTCAGATCTATATCGAGTACTCGCAAGTCTGGCTTAAAACCTTTCAATCCAAACCTTTACAGCCCGAGCTGCGTTTTCTTGCATACGGTGGAGTTGGAATGTTTGACGAGGAGCCATCACTTCCATCATGGGTGCCCAATTTTCGAGATCAATTGCAAACAAAAGTCAAAATCCTCGGTGGAAGGGCTGATAAAGGTATCTTTGGAGTTTCAACTCCTTCTGCATCCATCAACGTAGATAATAAGTCGTTGGTTGCCCCGGGAGTCGAGGTGCACTCCATTTCGAAAGTACACGGAGTTCCACAAGTGGGGGACAATGAATTGCATATGTCCAGGCTCATGGAAGAGATCAAGGGAATCCATACAGCCTATTCGAAGCGGAAGTCCCCTTTGAACCTCGGGGAACAAAGCCCCTCCGCTCTGCCGAGCTCTGAGTTAGCTCCCGGAACAAAGTCTGACATGAAAGAGGCGAAGAAAGGATATTTCAAGGACCTGTATCAATTCTCGGTCAACTTTGCGCTGAGAAACCAACTCGGCTATCTGAAACGCATACCCCCTCTGCAGGCAATTTTACGAGTCATATGGAGCCAACCTATGAGCCAGAAAGTATTTGGCCCTACCGTCATGCGGGGTCTGAATTTCTTGAAGCTTCTCTCAATCTATGGACCTCATTCGACACCGGAAGCAAACATTCAAGGTCTTGGCTTTGCTCTTGACGATGGTTTCGATCCTACATTCCATGCAAAGGTGTTTCCAGTAGACGAAGTCGAGTGGCCGATCAGGAGCCTCCTGGACGAGTTCAATGATTGGGCTCCAATTGGAGGCCTAACAGAAATGATGGAAATCGAGGTACGCCTCGGAGAATTGAGCAGATCATGGAGACTTTTTGAGACAGAAAAGGGGTATCTTGGGCTCGGCCCGAAAGGCGCACGGCCTGGGGATTTAGTGACGGTGCTGAAGGGAAGTCAAGTTCCTGTGATATTAAGAAAAGATGGAATTCATTTTAATCATGTTGGAACGTCTTTTATTCTCGGGTTAATGGATGGGGATCTCGCTGGAAGTATAGAGGAGGGCAAGTTTGCTATCAAGGAGTTTACGATATTATAAAGAGGATTATAGAGGACGTCTAAATATTTATGTATATCAGTAATACAACATGTCCGGTGGTCGTCTATAATCGATGTACCAAGTCTCCCGACTATTCCAGCTGTCATAAAAGGTCCGTTCCATCAAGTCTGATGCTATCATCATCCAGCCGACATCCTCTTCACAACACCCATCGACTGGCTCGTAAGATTGCTCGTCCACATTGACCTCGTCAGGATATAATTCGAGTTGTGACTTCCAGTGGGCGTGGACAAATTTCACGTAGCCTTCGCCCCATAAATCACGGTTAGGTGGTTGCGGAGCCTCGTAGACGACACTGCGCAACACATCTTCGTCGACCTGAATAAAGTAGTTGTATCGCGGGAAGCAATCAACATATTCGTTAGGGCAATTTGGACACTCAACTTTAATGGCTTCAGTTGCCCATTTTCGGAAGTGGATGCGAAGCTGATCTCTAGTTGCGCCTTCAAGCATGTGCTGGTCGTCCACAAATTTCCATTCCAGACTGTTGACGTATTCGGGCGTATCTGATTCCGCAGTAGCTTGGCGTGATCGCAAATTGATGATGTCCTTGAAACGGGTCCACGCTACGTCATCACCATAGGTACAGCGGTAAATGACCCAGCCCCATTTGTCGTGTACTGTCTCTTGGGGAATTTCCTGAAGCTGTGTGGCTGAGGGATACTCAGTAGTCGAGGATGCTGACGCATATCCTCTATTACACGATAAATTCAAGAGACTGCGCGCCAATGGGAGTATCTTGGAAGATTTCATTTGAGAGGAATCCTCAAAGGAATTTGGTTGCAGGACCGAGGCAGGAAGCATTGTCGGAGGAGAGAGCGCCCGAATGAAGACACCCAGCTAGACGAATTCATTCTGATATGTTTGTTGAATATCTTTTGTCCTAGAAAAATACCCAAATAAGGACTTTGGCTTGACCGTGTTTCCTCAATAATACATGGTGTGTTTTCCCGGCTACGAGGGGCTCGCATCAGTTATTCAAGGAGTGTTCTCACACAGTCACGTGTGGCACAAAATTGGAGCTAGATTGCTGACTAAGGCCAAAAAAGCTGCGAGACTTTGCATCATTCTCCAAAATGAGCAAGTGGTGATCATTTGTGCTGGTAACAGCAAAGACGTCGCATCGGTCTTTTCTTTTTAGCTTTTCATCTTTTAGATTTTAAAAATCATCTACTCCAATAGTGATGGATAAATACAGCAAACCCAACTAATTACATAGACAGATATTGAATTGACGTCGAAGTAGATTCTAGCGACTCCCTCAAGCTTTCTGGTATAGGGTATGCTCATTACTAAATAACCATGCAAGACCAGCGAGTGACGGGCCATTAACCTAAGTCTGTTACTCCAATAGGTACGAGTCATTCTATGATGGATCTATCGCTCTACTGTTCGACCTTTCATCGGGCCAAATGTACTTGTCCAAAACCTAATGCGCTTACCATAAAAGTACATCGGAAATGCAAACAACAGCAGAAAGTACTGGATACCAACCATCTCTCCGAAAGCCTGACGGTACTGGGATTAGATGGAACTTCATAATATTCATGTTGTTTTCAAACTTACGTTCTTTACACCCGTAGCCAATTGCCAGTCCGACGTGTACAGCGCCAAAATCGTGGCGATTGCATTCCGAATGACAAAAATAATGACGAGGCATTCACCAGCGAACTAGGCAAATGATAGATTAGCAATCGCTCAGAAAAGAAGCACGCAATCTTACCGGTTGGTATCCATCAACAGCATAAGTGATGAGCACGTTCGCCACGGCAGTCAAGCCAAAACCCTGCATCGCATACCCAACCGCCGGGCCGATCCAATGCGTCTTGTAGGCCACACACAGTCCAAAGATAAGAATTCCAACTGGGCCGACGAAGGCAGGGAGAATGAGAGCGGGCAGTCGAAACTCAGGTAGTCGGATGCCATTATTTGCCTTTGTCATGCGGTTTGCAATGATGTCTGTTAGTTTACCTCCCGCAAAGAAGGCCAATAGGGCACCAATTAGGCCAGAGATAGAGAGGAGTCCGAGACTTCCAATTTCCCACCCATAGGGTGCAGCAGTAAAGGTACGAGAGGCAGTGAGTTGCACAACGATATTCCTATGAGAAAAGCGCTAGAATTAGCCTCGGGTCTTGAATCAGAGAGGGGGCTGCATAACTCACCATCCAACGAACGCGCCAATGGTGAAGCCTGTCCAGGGAATAGCGGGATAAGCAGTCAAAGACAGAATGATCCGCATGGTCTTCCAGAAAGAAGCCTCTCTATCATACCCCCCCGTTATGCTCAAGTTGGCGGCGAAGCTTTTCTTCGGACCATATGATGAGGCCGGTAGCTCTGTATCTGCCTTTTCGCGATTGTAATTCGACTCATGGATTGAAAAGAATCCTACTAATCCAGTGAAGGCACCTGCAATGGCAAGAAAGCCACAGGTCCATCTCCACCCCGCCTCTTGAGTGATGTACGCACAGATAAGTGGGCCTAGAAAGAAGCCGCAGCTCAGTGCCAGGTGAAATATCATCATGCAATGTCCCCTCTCGTGAATAAAGAACATGTCGGCTACCAGGGCAGGAACCGTGGCATCAGCCGCAGAGGAGGCAAACCCGGATAGAATACGAGAAGCAAGGAGACTACCGTAGGTGTTGGCTTCGTAACTCCAGGTATTGGTGGCAATGAAGAGAAGGAGGGAGGCCAGATAAACCGGACGCTTTCCGACAACACGCATAGAAGCTACCCAGAAAGGGTTGCCGACTCCAAGGAGAAGAACATTGAAGCAAACAAGGTAGCCGGCCTTAGTTGTTGACACATTGAACTCCGTAGCTAGAGGGCCAATCGCGACTGTGAAGTTGCTGCTGTTGAATGTGGACAGGATGGTGAAGAAGCAGACGGTGAGGTAGGTTGCAAACTTTTCGTGCCGGGGCCAGTTCTGTCGTTGGAGGCTTCACATCAGCTCAAGTATTGAAGAAGAGATGGGTGAAGAAGACTTCAAGCCAAGGAAACTTACTAACGGGTCATTGGGGTCCTGTGTCGGTCGCGGAAATAATAGGACGGTGTCGGAGACTGCTTTCACATCTGCCTCATCGACCACTGATGTATTCTCGGCATTTTCTGCTTCCACAGTTCCCAAGTTGTCTGCGCTCTCTTTCGACATTGTGAAGATTCCCTGATATCTCCCAAGTGATTCAGGTGGTCAATAGATAGGAGATCAGAAACATGATCAACTCAATCCCAGGGACCGACCTGCTGGGTCCCAGGATCTTTATGTACGATACCCCAGAGCCACCCCGGATAACCCCAAACCATCGGAGAATGGTAGGCTGACCCGTGGGGAATGTGGGATGGCTGCAGATCGTGGTTTGCGGTGGGGAATATGGCAGCGGTATTCCCGGAGAAGCCGGGAAGTCCGTTACCGGGACCCAAACCGTCGGGTTTGCCGATTCCAATGTCCGGCAAGGATTCATGACCAAATCTGTTCAATAAATAAGCCGACGGCAACAGCCAGTAGGGTATTATTATAAATACTGGTCCACTTTAAAGTGGTGAGCCGCATTGCCACTCCGACGACTCCTAAAGTTGAGATCGCTAATCCCAGCGATCGATCCCATCTGCAGCCCATGTAACATCAATTGCTACGTAGACAAATCAATCGAGAGATCTAGATTGTCTGTGTTTTTGTACTATTTTAAGCAAGACCTAGTTGCAACTTGATTCAACGACGCTGGGCGTCAATTATCTTTCACACACTCTACATTGTGTTTGACAGAACTAACATTGTGTAGAGTTTTCGTGTGTTGGGCTTGGCTCTGGCGATAGAAAGATATTACAGGAAATTTTCCGCTCTCTTAGTGGATACTCGGCTTTTCAGTTCTTACACGTTTTCTTACGGCTTAGGGATATCAGTCCAGCTGCTGGCACAGCAAGCAAGTTACTTATTTTCACACAGATCCTTGAAATTGCCGTTTATCAAGGATATGGTTAAATGATCTCTGCTAATAGTTCGTCAATACTACCGCAAGGCGGTGTAATTCGCATCCCAATGCGCATTTAGATGCCGTGTGTGAGTGTGTGATTAAGTTGAGCTACAAGATGCGTTCGTTCGCCCGTTTCTGTAAAGGATTAAGCGACAGTGAGGTAACATACCTGTGTTGCATTAACCAACTGGGCCATTTACATAATAATAATAATAATTTAGTGTTGGCGAACTTTCTGTTGAACCCTGAAATCAAGGCACCAATAGAAGTCTGTCGCCGCCATGAAAACTGTGTCGTGTCACTGGGGATAACACCATCCATCTGAAATAGCATTTCCGTACTCCTCACTGCTTCCGCCCCTACGGCCATCTCTGGCCCACATTGATTTAGTTTCTTTGGTATGAATCACGTATACTGTATTCTTCCCACGAGGCCGCTTTCTGATATTCAAAATAGTGTAGCTTACCTCAGTCGTAATGTGCTTTGTATCTAGCGGGCCATAGATGAGGATGGCAGGAAGGGGTGGAGGGTTCAATGAAAGATATATTTGTGTTGACTATAATCTACGGAACCGCCGTGAGTGATAAGACATAGCAACAGTTGAAATATGAAAGTTGCCCAGGGCTAAGATATTATTATGTAATACCTACACCAGGATTATTACTTATCATGATGCTTGTGGTATGTTTTCGGGCATGATGCGATATCACAGGACCCTGCATGGTATCAAAGCAGCTATTACCAAAATCCTCAATTTAGTATTCGAGGTAATCCAACAAGCCATGTCGCAGACTAGAACGAATAAAATGTCAGAGAGGTTTAATTCATACCAGTTACTGCATCTTCGTGCGGATAGAATATTGACTTGTATCTAATCTCACTTATCAATGTAGCGAGTGCAGGCGACTTCCCCCTTGAAACGAAGAACCTAGCAGACAGTCAGATCATGTCACTGAGGGGAAAGATCTTTTGGATCCCTGCCACATTGATGCAACCGAGAACCATATTCTGCCATACAACGGTGAAGATAACCCTGCACGCCCGGAACAACATGGGCCACGTCACCCAAATCAGGCTATCCGGATAATTATGTGAAGCAGAAAATATGTCTAGGGCTACCTATCAAAAGGCCGAGCACCCCACACGTTCCTCATCTCCAATTTCGGCTTCTCTTGTTGCTTTTCCTTTTGACAACCAACAGTGCCAAGGAGGAAAAGATGACGTCCACTTCACCCCGCTCGCCTAGCAAATCCGCCTCGCCAACCAATGCTGCTTCCCCTCAAGCCGCCGACCCGCTGTCGATCAGGGGGCCCCTTTGGTGTGTGGGACTGCCGAACGGCCCGCGCTCCGTAGCGCCAGTAAATCTCTCTTAATTAACATGGCTGTAGGAAGCTGATGTAGGGGCCGATGATGATTCTGCCATTGGTGTTGTGAGTACTCATGACTTGATCATACAAGTATGAATGCGCTTACGAGTTCATTTCATGCCGTTCAAGACCGACGACGAGATCTCGACCGCGTCCTTGCGCTCCAGCATCCTCGAGTACCACATACGCGATGGTCGAGGATACCACCGAGAGGAGAGTAGGTCGTGACGCTTTGCATCCCTCACTTGGTCGCCGACAGCCCCGACTAATCTGGATATCACAGAATACTTTCTGCCCAGCGATGAAGTAATACCATTTTTCTGAGTCAATTGCAAGCACTCGCTGACTGTCTCTTGGTAGCATGAGTCTGATAGACTGGGTAACATTATTCTATTCTACGTAACTCTTGGAACCGAAGCTCACACTTCATGAATAGACCTGCAGAACCACCATCTTCTCTTAACGTTTGGCGGTAAAAAGCATTTCGCTCCATGCGCTGATACGGCCAAGCGCGTACTGGATGTCGGTACTGGTACCGGAGCGTGGGCGATCGAATTTGGTAGGCACATCCCGAAACCTATCCCTTATTGGACCTCAAGCTTACACCAGGATCTATAGCCGATGAACATCCACATGCGGAGGTATGGTGCTGATCCTTTCAGCGTTTTGCCAGTAACTAATTAGTCCATTTCATGACAGGTCATTGGTGTTGATATGGCTGCCATCCAGCCAAGCTTGTAAGCAGCAACCCCAGCTAATCTATCCCCCACATTCGACTGTTGAGTGTCTCACACGTGTACAGCGTCCCTCCTAACTGTACTTTCGAAGTTGATGATGTCGAGAAGGACTGGACTTGGACTAAAAAGTTTGACTATATCTTTGTCCGCCTTATGGCCGGCAGTTTTGCCGACTGGGACAGATTTACGAGCCAGTGCTGGGAGTAAGTGCCGCACATTTCAACACACTTGAAGCATTGAACCCTACGTCCCTTAGATGGATATAACTTCTCCCTACGTCTCCTTAACCAGGTCTAACTGATCGCCTAAATAGCTCCCTGGAACCTGGCGGTTGGATTGAGGTCATCGACCCAACTTTTCCTGCCAAATCCGACGACGGAACCCTAGATCCCGACTCTCCATTGAACAAGTGGGACGAATTGA
The DNA here is from genome assembly GCA_014621425.1 of Cylindrodendrum hubeiense. Taxonomy (NCBI): domain Eukaryota; kingdom Fungi; phylum Ascomycota; class Sordariomycetes; order Hypocreales; family Nectriaceae; genus Cylindrodendrum; species Cylindrodendrum hubeiense. The sequence goes on along the minus strand of JAANBB010000067.1, from coordinate 40,960 downwards.
CCGTGAAAGGTGCTGCGAACCTAGGACGTCGCTTCGATGAAGGAGTGAACCACGAAGGCCGCCTCAAAGCTCAGGGCTTCGTCAACGTCCAACGCATCGTTTTCAAATGGCCGACCAACACATGGCCAAAGGATCCTAAGTATAAAGAGATTGGGCTCTGGACATTGGCAAATATTGAAGGGAACCTGGAAATCATCAGCTCAATCTTGCTAGCGCTCGGGCTGAAGATGAGCCGTGAGGAAATCGTGGTATTTCTTGCCGAAGTACGGGCCGAGATGCGTAACCGAAAGGTTCATGCTTATTGGGAAGTGTGAGTGCTACTACAGCATTTTATGGATGCATACCCCCCGTTGTCGATTGCAAATGCTGATCATCGGAATTATAGACTTGTGGTAATTGGCCAGAAACCGGAGTTGGAAGAAGAGTGAGATATACATATGGGTTAGATAGGCTCATGGCTACATATAGATATTTGACAATAGAGTAGCGTCAATAATTTAGCCTCATTTAACCCAATCTTAACTGATACCACCATTCCTTTTCCTCTAGCCTTTATTATTTGCCATTTTTCCGCTGCTTTTTATGATATTCTGCTACCCTCACGTCAGAGGGTGGTACGCGTGGAATTTCTCGACTTGTCCGCTGCCCCAGGGGTCAAGATCGATTTCTGCTATGGGGGTTTTGCACTTTGCGGCAAGCGCGGCCTTGGCCTCGGGACTATCGTAGGAGACACAGTCGATGCCAATGTCGCCGCCAATGCCGTCGCAAATGACAACAGGGTCCCCACCGCAAGGAGTTTTGATATTGAAGTCTTTGATGACGATGTTTTCACAGACTGCACTCTCGCTTGTGGAGCAAGAGAGACGGGCGACGGCGTTACCGTAGACACCTGAGGTGTAGCCGGTGAAGTTCTCAAAGCGAATGTTGCTAATCTGCATGCCGGATGGATATTGCTTGCACTCCTCGGTGGATTTGTTGAAGTAGCATGAGTCAAGGATAATGCCGTAATCCATTCGACCAACCCAGAAGTTCCTACAACGGTAGTGTTAGCTGCTGGGCTTATCTTGGAGATGGGGGGGGGGAGGGGCGCACTTGAAGGTGACGTTGTCGACAAATCCGGTACCGATATCTGAACCAGCCCATGTCTTGATGCGAGCGCCCGAGTACTAGATAATGAACACATCAGCTCCCAGTTTCATGAGAATAAGGTTCGATTAGCCCAACTCACGTCACCATTCATCATCCAAACGTTCTCAATGTGGACATCATATACGTTGGAGACCTCGCCTTTGTACTGACCAAGGGAGCCCATGGACTATAAACACTGGTTAGCCTTATCACTGTTAAGCTGAGATTGAGATAATATTGGCAGTGCCACCTACCTGTCCGTGGGTACCATTGCAGTACATGGTGTTGACATAGAGGTCAGAGCTGTTGGGTTTAGGCGAGAAGCAGTCATCGTCAATGTTAACCCAGGTGCGTTCGATGTGAACGCCGGATGTGTTCATGGTGTTCATGAAGTCGGTGTTTTTGGGAATAACGCTGCCGTTGTTGGAGAGAGCGGTGGCCACGACATCTGTGTAACGGACGTTCTTGGAGCTCACGATGAAGTTGTTCCAGCAGGGAGAGTCTTTCAGATGAATGCCGGAAATGTCCAGGTTGGTGGTGTTCTCGGCGTAGAAAAGGATGGGGCGGTAGTACTTGTTGTCGGGGTTGAGAATGCTATCAAATAGTCGTGAGACCTTTTGCGCTTGGTGTCGGACGCAGAGAAAAGGAAAGGAAACTTACGACCCTGTACCGCTCTCGAACTCATTCCACCAGCGTTGTCTGTGATTCAAGTCAGGTTGGGCTGACAAGCGAACAGTAGATGACGAGTGCGTACCCTTGTCCCTCAATGACTCCCTTGCCGTAAATCTTAATATCACTACCACCCCATTTCCAGAACATAATCGACTTCTGGAACGGATGATACCATGCGTTTTCTTGCCAGTACTTCACATCGTTGGTAAACTGCTCTAAGGTCAGCGACTCTTCTATCTGGAGTGAGGTTTTATGAGGTTTCTAACCCGTATCTCGCCATCAAGATGGAGGTGAATGTCATGCAAGCCGGTCAAGTCAAGCGCCTTGCCAATGACGAATTTTCTCTTCTTGGGTAGGTACAGCGTGCCGCCGTTGTTTGCCTTCTTGATAGCCCTTGCAAAGTCGGCTGAAACATCATCGTGGTCATTCTTTGACGCGCGGATCGTGACGATCTTGCGGTGGGCGTGCTTAGGAGGGATGTAGGGGTGTTTGCTGCGAAACTCGAGTACGTCTCTAGGGACGCCAGGAGGAAGACTGATAGCCTGGACAGCCGCAGTGGCTGCAATGCCCACGAGACTCAAGATCTGAGAAAAGCGCATAGTTCAAACGTCAAGGGGAAGGAGACTTTATGCAATCGAGATCACAAGCAACAAAGGAGCGTACGATGTTCGTTGGGGCAGTTCACTTTATAGTCATTAATCGCGCAGGCGTGCTCTTACCGACACGGACACGAGCTCTAACAATGGCCGTGCCAAGGCAGATCCTAGCTACATTCTGTATAAAACATCCGAGTGCAACTCGTGTTGTTGGATGGAACAATGCTGCATTACCTACCTGTGCGGAGGTTTTGCGGGGTAAACACGACGGATCCAAAGCTACGCCGTTTAGTGGCCTTTGCTCGTTTTCCGGGGATGCAAATGACCCCGGAAAAGCTCTCTAAGTGCCGAATAGCGGTCCTTGGGGACGGTTCTTGAGAGTAGGTTGGAGCTGTCTGGTGATCTGCTTGGATGTAACGAGCGCTATTGGTGGGATATTTGCGCGTTGTAACCGTTCCCACTAGGCTGGTCCTTGCCTTTGCAAAGGTTACTACTTACTCGTTGTGTCGCAAGCTGCAGGCAAACATCAGTTTTTGACCTTCAGCATCTGCCCGGTTTTCTGGCACAAGCTGGAAATAATGAACCGGTTTTGTCTTCTTGACAAGCCAAATGAGATTGAGCGTCGGACGGAAACACCATGCGCCGAGCGGTGCGACGTTCAGTGCGACAGTCTCTCAGCTAAAAGGCCGGGGGATCATCATGAAGACGCTTGAGCCCCTGCACCCTCATCATGGAGTGCAACCATGGTTAACCTTAATTTAAGAAAGCCTCTCGAGATGTAAGTCTGATGCATGCATGTCTCTGTTTGACCGAATTGCCTTGTCCTTGCCCTCATCCCGTCCGTCGTCCCGTCCTCCGGGGCACGGTGCATTCTGGGGACCCGGTTTTGTCATCCTCTCCACATTACTCCCTGCTGTACTCCACAAGATTTAGCATCGCATCTCATCCCCGCAGGGCGCGAGCTATGCCCTACCTGCAAGCCTCAGTGACGCACTGTGGCGGCCTTCCTACGCCTGACATCTAACGGCCGGCGGTGGAGACTCCGTTTCCGTGCTGATACGGGCACTGTGCATTCCGGCTTCTTTTCCGCTGTCCACCGCAGCTTACTTTTTGCGTACTTCGGTGGCATTGAGCTTTCAATCACGCTGAGAATCAATTGAGCTGCTGTAAAATTCACCGACAAATGTGATGCGCTGCTTTTTTGCGACGTGTGGAAATTGCATCATATCTTTCTTGTCTCTCTTCTGCGTCGTCTTGACTCTGGCCGCCCACAGAAGCGGGCCACCCTCTCCGTGACGGTCGGACTGTCTTGCTTGACAAAATGGACCTGATTGGCGTATTTTGGCAAATTACAAATGCCAAGGTGAGGAATGGAGGTTGCGTCTGGCGATGGTGTATAGCAGGGTCGGGTAACCAAGTAATATTGATAGCCAAGAAGCGGCGGGTCAGTTCTGGGGCTCTGCTCCTCCGTATATATATGTTCCGAAATTGTTCCTGGCGAAGGATCGCGTATGGGTCTCAATCATCCGCCCGACTCCTCCAAGCTCCTCCAGGCTCACGTCGTGATCCTGCGATCCTCGCGCTATTGGTCAGGATGCACTTTGGTGGTGCGGGTGGGCCGCGTCTCTCTCGGTGTGTGGCCCGTATTGGGGTGGCTGCTTATGATTAAAATTGTGGCTGACAAGCGCGGATTGCTGGCCACCAGACTGACACAAATCGGTCTAGACTTGGCAGCTTACATCAGATCAGTCTGTCCCGGAGAGGCAGCTTCTTGCAAAGGAATGGGCCCATCAAGTCATCCAGAGGAGTCCCATCTGCCCGCAATATCTGCCCGCAATGGCGTCCATTCCGCTGGATAAACGGCCGCAAATGATGGAATCCTTTACAAGCCAAGAGAATAGCCTGTCGCCGATGATGGGGTCGTCTGAGACATTTCTTGTTGGCAGGATTGTGTCAAGCGGGGCTGATAGGACATAGCCCACACGATGACGACAGGGGTATAGCGTTTTCGCCAAGGTCTAGCTCGCGCAAGCCACGTCTTACCAAAGATGTGATACCGTATCAGTCCTTTTGATAGGGGTAAGCACATAAAGGGCAGGTGGTGCCTTGTTCACGAGGACATTCTAGTGTCACCACCTCGCCCTTAGAAACCCTCGATCCTGTTGCACGGTCCAAAGCACCCGTCAAGTTTTGCACCATGAAGTTCTTCGCAGCGCTCTTCCTCATCGCTGCCACGATAGTGGCAGCTGCTCCCGACCACCCTCTCACCAAGAGATACGACACTAGCTGCCGAAAAACCGAAGGAGATCGTTGCAACCCCGCGCTCGACCCGCCAATTCTGTGCTGCTTAGACCTCGGTGTCGAATGCATCGTTCCTGAGGGTGCTATGCCTGGGAATGCAGGACGGGTATGGCTATCCGCATCAATCCTGCTACTAGGACAAGAGACTAACTGATCGCACACAGTGTCGACCAATACCACAAACATCATTGTAACGGGACGGATGCATTTTTAGATTTTGCTTTTAGGCGCAGACGGAACAATACCCCCTCATGTTGGCACGAAGATGGCATAGTCACACGACACCCTCAAGAGACCTGGCAGCTGTGACAAGCTGACTCAAATTAAAATTACTTTCCGACCGGAACCATGGGTGACGAAGCTTGCTTCAGACTTGTGACCAACGCGAGACATTTCGGCAGCGACTCCAATCCGTTCATACGTCTCTTCCTTCGCTTCTGTCTTTTCTAGTTTTCGAATGATCAATCCCGCTTGCCAACCCATTGAATCTGCAGTCGGAGCAACGATTTCCAAGTACTGGAGGTTCATCTTCTGAGGATCGCCCCCCGTGCTGCCTACACAACAGTCGAAGTTCTCGTCAGGAAGTTGAATATCTGGGTAAAATGGAAGCCTTCGCCCCCCGGATCCTTCCACATTCCAGTCAGTTCGAAAGGGCGACATCTCGTCGTCTAGGTTGACTTGCTTAATTATTTTCACATGAACAATTCGCGCTGTAACGTGTATTTGACCATCAGACATCGGATGATATCCACCGCCAGTCTGCGATGTATTGACCTGCTTGCATTCGACACCTTCTAGGCCACTTTCGAAGTAGGTCTCGGCAGAGATGGTCAGAGTTCCTGGGTCTCTGGCTATCGGCCAGTTTATTCCACAGTCCACTGAAACCCATGACCACGAGGGCTTCCGTTCCTTCTTCCTTTGAAGTGTTGTCGATTGATCGCAGCGCCAGAGGAGGTCGAAAGGTAAAGCATCTCTCCAGAGCCCAGATATGTACAGGTCGGCGCATTCCGGTCCACGCAGCAACTCGGCGACTCCAGTGATGGCAAACCCTCTGTCATCCGGTATGGTCAGCGAACGGCGGGAAAAGGTCTTGACACATTCTCGCCACATCGGCCTAACGCGATCAGGAGACGGGTGGTCGACACTCAACCAGAACGCTGCATTCATGTTATTGATCTTCCCATCGGGAGCCCTGAAACCGGGGATTTCTCCACACTGGCACCAAATATCACCCTTGCACTCCCAAACTAGCTCGGCGGGGGTGAAGTGGACAATGCGGCGAGCTAGCAGGCGTTCTTGGAAGCCCCATCCCCGACATAGCAGTGGTAAGTCCTTCTGAATGAAATCCTCCCACTGCTTACGGGGCATCGTTCTGCAAGCCCGCATCACAGAGTGGAACGTGTCGTCTGGCAGCGAGGTGTCGTGTGTTCTAGAATAGAGACCCTCCTCTGTGCCTCTCGATGCCATGGCAGCGATGACGAGAGTCGCATTGGAGTACACAGCACCCATCTTCCCAGCCTCGCGTTGCCAGTCTATCTCATCATCTTGGATAATACACAGCGCATCAACCCAGATATAGCGGAATCCAAGAGCTTTGACAATCTCGAAGGTCTGTCTGACCGTCAGGGGCAGTGTGTCGACGGGAATGCGCTCCTCCATCTGAGACAATGTGGCCTTCAGTGTTTTGAGGTTTCCAGTCAACCCCCAACAGTAGCTCAGAGCCACAAACTCCGGCGCGCATTCCAGTGAGCCCACGCGCACGAGGCGGGCTCTGCCACTTTCAGCATTGATTTTAATGAGACGTTCCGGGAGTGTATCAGATCGGCGGGTATTGCATCCGCACTTGTCGTGATGGGAATGGCAGGCGGCCATCCAGGATTTGATCGCTTTGATTTCGGCCCAACGCCTGCTATCCGCAGTTTTTATTTCGCACATATGGCTGGCCATGGCTTGATTCCCTAGAAGCTGGATGCATGGACTTAATCGTACCGCCGAGGATCGAGACTACCGATTCGAGGGGTATATGCGACACTTGAACCAAATTGGAGGGTTGTATTTGTTACAGTGGTAGAGGGTTGAGTGTGGCAGCAAGTAGAAAAACAGGGTTGCATGCTGCGCCGAGGCAGAACGGCAGGGCTGAATACCCATGGACGATAAGCGCCCATCAACCAGGATGTTTGCCCAGCTGGGCTGTCTGTGGCAGGACAGCCACCACGTGTTCTATTTATACTGACGCTTAATCGAATCAGATCCAGTTCTTGAGGAATAAAACGCCACCAACGACGGCTTCAAGCCTGCGGCACGCTGAGCCTACCCCGCATCCCGTCGCTACAAGGCCGCACACTGCAATGCGGAGTACCAGTGATAAATAAGCAATAACTACTAGATGCCAGTAACAATATTGTTCAATATAAATGTGCCCTACTGTGTTGCGAAACTTTAACCCCCAGGCAGGGATGACATGGAGGCTACACGGGCCACAAGGGTTGTTTAAGAGAATCCTGATCTCTCTACTGAGAGCAAGCGTGTCACGCTTTTCAGGTCTTTTGCTCCCAAGATCTTGCCGTTAGTGTATTACATTCAGCGCTCCAGCCCGGCTGCATCTGCAGCCTCTAATTCTTATTCCTTTGGTCCCATTGTCACATACTCTGATGATTCATATATGATAATATGACATTGTCAATCATTTAGTCCATTGCAAGTCTAGCTCAGCGGCATTGCTTCCAGCATCAATTTTGAACCCGGCTCCGAGGTGGCTACCCTGTAGTTGTTTTCGCGGTGGCGGGTTGTGGCTTTGTGTCATTGTGCACAAATCCCTTCTCGCTACTCTCGATGAGGTCGCTAATACATGTTACCGTCTTCGCTGCGATACCTTTGCAATTATGCATGATGTACAAGTGCTCAGATGGACGAGTCAGGTAGAACGCAATCGCTCAAGTGCCGCAACAAATCACCAACTCGCACACCTGCGGCTTGCATAATAGCCCACCATTTACCTATGACAACCTACAGCGACGCCTCTGCCGGTGTATGAGATAATATGACTGGTCAACTCTCTGCATGCCAAGCCGCTAAGCTGTACCAGTTCGTTGAGCTTTGTCGGCACATTTCCGAGCACAATATCATGTTGCCGTCTGTTGGTTTGTTGGTTCGTCTGCAGCCACCGTATGATTATCAGTTTCTCATTGGTTTCGCTAATATGATGACGAATCCATCAAGGGTCCTTGGGTATTAAACACGGGTACCTGAATGAGGGGTAGAGGAGTTTGCGTCTTTTCGTACAGCTTGCCACATTTCCGAATTGGTCTGAATCAAGTTCTAAAACTGAGTGATCGTAAAAGTCATGGCCACAATCAACCCAGATCCCGTTGTGCTACCTGATGATGAAGTGCTGATGCTTAATCCCAATTGCAAAAATAATCGCTAATTTCGTGTAGGTTCCCAACGATGGGGATTCTTCACTTGGAGATGTATGATGTACCAAAGGATGTTCCTCGCCAAGGCTGACAGTAATGGCAGGACACTGCATCCTCGACGCAAAGTGTATCAAGCTCTATCATGGACTACAGACGCGAAAACGGAAGAACGTATCACGGATACAAGGATGGAAGTGAGCTCCCAGCTAGCTCAAAATCCCTTTCAATTTACTGACTTTGGCACAATTAGAATATCATTACCCCAACGATGACCAAGAAAGCGACAGGCTAGGTATGACTGCGCGTTCCCAATTGCCAACGTTGGTTCGTACTAAATGGATTAAAGACTTACAGCATCATTTGTTCCTTCTTACCTTTGACAACAAGCTTGGTCTGGCGCCACCGAACAAACCCGGTGCGAAGGTTGGTGCTGTCCTCGATGTGGGCACTGGGACCGGCGTTTGGGCCATGGACTATGGTGACGAGCACCCGGAGGCAAAAGTAAGATATATTTCCTAGCCCAAATGTTGATATCTAACGTGACGGGAGGTCATTGGAATCGACCTTTCTCCCATTCAACCAAATTTGTATGGACCAAGCAAGAAGTAACAGTTTATCACTTGCTAATCCTACGTAGCGTCCCCCCGAATGTCGAGTTTGTCATCGATGATATCGAGGAGCCGTGGTCCTATCACCAACCATTTGATTATATCCACAGCAGAATGATGACATCTAGCATCGCGAATTGGTCAACCTATCTCCGGGATGTCTTTGAGTAAGCAGAGATGCCCTCTCCCAAATACATTATCTGATTTTTATAGGAATCTTGCTCCTGGGGGGTACTTTGAAATCCAAGAGATGGATCTCATGACGAAGTCCGATGATGGTACCCTTAATGAAAATCATGCTCTCGCCAGGTGGCTTAAGCTCTTAGGCGAAGCAACCATCAAGCTTGGCCGACCATTTCAGGACATGATGAACTTGAAAGAGATCATGGCCGACATTGGTTTTGTTGACATTGTTGTGTCCTCTTTCAAGTGGCCAACGAACACCTGGCCACAAAATGCGAAACACAAGGAGCTTGGAGCATGGAATAACGAGAATCTAGCTATTGGACTCGAAGGTATATCTATGGCGCCCTTGACCAGAGCTCACGGTTGGAGCAAAGATGAAGTACTAGTCTTCTTAGCCGATGTGAGAAAAGACTTGAATGACAAGTCAATCCACGCTTATTGGCCGATGTATGTGCTTTCCTACCCTTCCTCATTGCAGTTCATGCTCACACCATAACAGATTCTCCATTTATGGGAGGAAGGCTGAAGCATAGTTTTGCGCACCATGTCATCTCGATTGGTTTTGAGGTGTCTCGCCCCTGGGAAACTACCTCAGCTCGTAACTCGTTTCTCAATCCAGCTGGGTTAGTTGGAGCCAATTTCCTGCAGAGTTTGAAACTGGTCGAACTTGTTTTCGATACTGGTAGAACTAGGTGCAACATTGTGGATCAGCCCATTACGGGCCTAGCCTCTTTTGCCTTAAATATGACTTGCTCCCCTACATCCTCTTGTTTCTAATACAGGCTCCGCGGACTCCGCTGGGATTTTCAAAGATATACAGAAAAAGTCCTCACATCCCACATAAACGAACACTATGTTCGGCATTCGTCACATCTCGTCCACGTCTTCGATTGGTGTTCCTGGCTTAGTCAGCTTTTCGTCAGTACCAAACTTGCCAACGCCGTGTGGCTGTGCGTGCCACCGCCCAACTCAGCCGCAGTGTGATGGATGTCTCACGGACGTAGCCTCACACCTGTAGCGTTATTTTCGGTCCTCCATAAGAGTCGCCTACGAACCCGGTTGAGCCCTTGGTAGTGTCCCTCAATCATCTGCTTTTGATGTCTCAGCCACCTATAGAAGATTACACCATCGGCTGGATCTGTGCCCTACAGGAGGAGTACGAGGCCGCATGCCGCATGCTTGACGACGAATTCGATGGTCCAGAAACGAGCGACGCAAGCGATAACAACACCTACGTGTTTGGGCGCATCCATACACATAATGTGGTGATTGGATGCCTCCCAGACGGCCGATACGGTACCAACTCGGCTACAGCCGTCGCCCGAGATATGGTTCGGTCGTTTCCTAGCTTGAGGTTCGCCTTGATGGTAGGTATTGGCGGTGGTGCCCCTACGGCAGACAGAGACATCCGCCTCGGCGATGTGGTTGTCAGCGTACCACAGGGTAAGCTTGGGGGGGTTATACAATACGACTTTGGGAAGAGACTGCCGGGAGGTCGATTCCAACAAACAAGCCAGCTGAACGCGCCCCCCGAGACGCTGCTAGGAGCGACTCGAGAGATGCGACGACGGCACAACGACCCCAGGAAGCCAGACAGAATCTCAGAACACCTCATATTGATGGATGACATATCTGATTACCAACGTCCTGCTACAGATCAACTATATCGTGCCGACTATGAGCACCAAGGTGGAATGATATGTGCAAATTGCAAGGCAGAAGGGTTAGAGAAGCGACCGCCGCGGGAGACTAAGCGAGCCGTCACCGTTCATTATGGCATTATCGCATCCGCAAATTCAGTTATGAAAAATGCCAAGGAAAGAGATCAATATGCTCAAGACCCAGACCTGAAAGTATTATGCTTTGAGATGGAGGCTGGCGGGTTGATGAACAACTTCCCCTGTCTGGTCATCCGAGGAATCTGCGATTATTCTGATTCACACAAGAATGACGACTGGCACAAATATGCAGCACTCACGGCTGCCGCATACGCGAGAGAACTCCTTCATGTTCTGAAGAAGGTGACTACATTGCCGGCCTGGTCAGGCAGGAGTAAGTAGTACCGCTTTCAATAGTTTTGATTGAAATAAATTCCAAGTGGAAATTATTCCTTCTCATACTCCTACCCTGAATCATATTACATGTGTGTATTATATAGTAGCTATTCCCTATACACGTTGATATTTCAGTAGCTGATACTCAATAGTCTTAGAAGTAATGTCAGCTTCATCTAGAAAGGTTGATAAGATCATTCAGTATCATCACACCCAGGAGCAAAACACAATCCTGGAGTGGCTCACGCCAGTTGACTACGGTCCTCAGCAAAGCGACTATGTCGAAAGGCGACAACCTGGAACCGGTCAATGGTTCCTTGAGTCAGCAGAATTTCAGGCCTGGCTGGGAATTAAACAACAGACGCTGTTCTGCCCGGGCATCCCAGGTGCTGGAAAAACAATCCTTACCTCGGCCGTGGTTGAAAGTCTAGAAGCACTGTTCCAGAATGATACAAGTGTCGGTATTGCATATCTCTATTGCAACTTCCGACGCCAAGAAGAGCAGACAACTAAACACCTACTAGAGAGTCTGCTTAAGCAGCTGGTCCAAAGCCTACCGACTTTCCCAGAGAGCGTAAAGTCAGTCTACAATAAGCACAAGGACAAGCGGTCACGACCATCACTAGAAGAAATCTCGAGCTCCCTCCAATCTACAGCTAAACTGTATTCAAGGGTCTTTATTCTTATTGATGCGCTTGATGAATGTCGGGAATCTGGTAGTCAGATGAGATTCATAACAGAGGCCTTCAAACTCCAAACTAAGTCTGCGGCTAACATCTTTGTGACTTCAAGAATTATACCCAATATCACCGAGTTATTCGAGGGTAGCATCTTATTAGAGATACGTGCTACAGATGAAGATGTGCGGAGATACCTCAACAGCCATATGTCACGATTGCCAGCCGCCGTCCGTCGTAGTCCAGAACTTCAACGGGAGGTCACAAGAGGGATAGTTGAATCGGTCGGGGGGATGTAAGTAGCATGTTTTTGGGAATAAGAACAAGAAACTAATGTGTTTAGGTTTCTCCTTGCCCACCTTCATCTCGAATCTCTAATTGGTAAAATATCGGTTAAAGCAGTCCGCAGCGCTCTTTCTAGGTTATCAAGCGGATCAGACGCGTACGATCATGCGTACGAGACGGCGATGGAGCGAATCGAAGAGCAGGGTACAGACCACCGAGGCCTTGCTAAGCAGATTCTATCATGGATTACCTGCGCAAAGAGACCGCTTACTACAGTGGAACTCCAACATGCTCTTGCTGTAGAAGCTGGCACCACGGAACTTGACGAATGTGCGTTGCCAGAGATTGAAGACATGGTTGCAGTGTGTGTTGGGCTGGTCACGATCGACGAACAAAGCGACATCATCCGATTAGTACACTACACAACGCAACAATATTTCGAACGGACGCAGGGAATATGGTTTCCGGAAGCAGAGACGTGTATTGCAAAGATCTGTACTACCTATCTCTCATTCAGCGTCTTTCAGAGCGGGGTTTGCAAAACAGACGAAGATTTTGAAGAGCGGCTGCGCTTGAATCGACTCTACGATTACGCTGCACACAACTGGGGTCATCATGCCAGAATAAAGTTTGATCCATATATTACGGAATTCCTAGGTAGATGGCCTCACGTGGATGTATTAACACAAGCATTGACAGTTACTAAACCGCAATTTGGCTCTCGCAATTATAGTCAAAGGTTCCCAATGGGAAGAACTGCAACCCATCTGGCGGCCTACTTTGGACTTGATGCAGCATTATCTGACCTTGTTAAAACTAAGAATGATGGCGACTCAGCGGATCAATATGGCAATACACCGCTCAGTATTGCCGCCGAGAGAGGGCATGAAGCTATTGTCAACCTGCTTCTAGAACACGGAGCCGAGGCTGACTCGAAGGATGAGAATGACCAGACTCCGCTTAGTTTTGCCTCCACGAAAGGGCATATAGCTATTGTCAAGCTGCTTCTAACGCAGGGAGCCGAGGTCGACTCGAGGCATCTTTTTAATAAGATGACGCCGCTTAGCCTTGCTGCTGAGAAAGGGCATACAGCTATTGTCGAGCTTCTTCTATCACACAAAGCCGAGAGAGACTCANANGATTATTANGACCNTACGCCGCTNAGCTTTGCTNCNGAGAAAGGGCATACAGCTATTGTCNAGCTNCTTCTATCGCACGGAGCCAAGACTAACTCAAAAGATCGTTTTGGTCGCACGCCGCTTAGCCTTGCTGCTGAGAAAGGATATGAAGCCATTGTCAAGCTGCTTCTAATTTACAGAGCCGAGGCCGACCCGCACAATAGTTATGAACGGACACCGCTTACTTTTGCTGCTGAGGGAGGGCATGGGGCTACTGTCAAGCTGCTTATAATGTACGGAGCCAAGGTCGACCCGAAGAGTTGGCATGATCGGACGCCGCTTACCCTTGCTGCTGAGGGAGGGCATGAAGCTACTGTCAAGCTGCTTCTAGCACATGGAGCCAAGGTTGACCCGAAGAGTTGGCAAGACCGGACGCCGCTTAGCTTTTCTGCTGAGGGAGGACATGAAGACACTGTCAAGCTGCTTCTAGCAAACGGAGCCGAGGCCGGCTCAAAAGATCGTTATGGTCGCACGCCGCTTAGCTTTTCTGCTGAGAAAGGGCATAAAGCTATTATTGAACTACTTCTAGAACATAAAGCCGAGGCTGACTCGAAGAATGGGCATGGCCGGACACCGCTTAGCCTTGCTGCTGAGAAAGGGCAAGGAGGTATTATCAAGCTGCTACTAGCGCACGGAGCTGACATCAGGTCGAAGGCCACTGCCGGGCTATATAAAAGTCAGACTCCGCTTAGTATTGCCGCTCAGAAAGGGCATGGAGCTATTGTCAAGCTGCTTCTAGCGCACGAAGCCGAGGCCGACTCAAATAATGACCCCGACTAAACATCTCTTGGAATTGCCGTCACCAAAGCTACCATCAAGCTACTTCTAGTACAAGGAGCCGAGGCCGGCTTAAACACTATAGGTGGGTATTTCAAAGGCTGGATGCCACTTAGCCTTGCCACTAAGACTGGACAGTAGGCGATCGTTGGGCAGCTTTTCAATACAGGGAAGTCCAACCGGTACCCCACCGCTCGAAGCTGGCCTATTACGATATTCCCTGTACTCAAGGTTACGGAGGCTGCGGAAATTATATCGACTGGAAGACATTCAAAGCGAATGGTGCCAAGGTTGGGGGTGGCTCGCCAAGGAAAGGACGCACGGTCCCATCCAGTCCTGAATACTTCGACCATGGATATGCTGGCGAGTATATAAATCAACACTCTGCGTATTCCCACTGCCCATTCTGCGTGGGTCGGTCTTCCCGAATCTGCCTTCTGTCACGAGAACCAACAATGAAACCTCCCCAGGATTACCAACTACGCCATTGAAATATACAAGATGCGTATCATCATTAGCATCTACTCAATTCCCGGAGAAATCAACAACCTCGACCCTGGCGAGGCTTTCTTCCATCACAAATGGCTCTGCAACACGACTACGCCAGAGTACAACTGGAAGGCTGTTGAAAGGTTCTTAATTTCATCCAAACCAATGACCATAAGAATGCATTCACTCTTGCTCCCGTCAATGAGGCCAGCGGCAATCTGGCTGCCTTTTATTCCGCCAATGGCCTCTTCAAGAACGTTGCCGCGTGGATAATAACGTATATACGGTGCTCGGAAAAGGGTTGTTCCCTTTGACAAGCGCATTCCTGGCATGCTACAGGGCACCTTCACAAGAACTTCTTACTAGCTGCCTCTCTTGGATGCCAATTCGGATTTAATTATCGACTGTCGCGTCTGCTTTTTCGCTGCTATCCGTATTTACTCCGAGTACGTCTCTCCTGGCATCTGCAGCCAGGTTTCTTTTCTAGGAAAGAAGACCAAGTTCCCTGTCTTTATTGGCGAGTACAAAGTATACCTGCTATTAAAAAGGTTTCGTAGTGGGTTATTATTGAGGTTACATTCGGATTTAAATTTGTACATGCACATCCATAAATATTCAACTTAGCTTATAGTTCTCATTAATTAACCTTGTTTTCCCATTGTCACGCATCTTTCATGCGATAGCCAACTACAACAACAACAGGCGTACCCATACTGCTGAGATGTTGTTGCTTCGTTAGTTTATTTAATCCACTAGCTCCAGTGAATTCACCAGTGCGTCCATATCAGTACCTGTGTCTCTTTACCACAGGCGCATAGCGCTTCTCAAGTAAAATACTTGCACGTGGAATGTGCGACAGGTAGAATACCGTTCGCAGGCGAGTGTCATCCACACCAGATGAAGGGCTTCCACAAGGTTTTGGTAGCAGTCAATCCGACGTCTACCCAAACGGTGCACTCCAGAAATCTAGCACCTGGTTCAACCCGTGGCGCGGTCCAAGCCGAGTTATATTTAGCTGACAATGGTGGGGCGCGGTCCCGGGTTATCAGCAACTCCCTTTGAGAGCCGTGCACCAGAATGGGAAATCGGGGCGAAGTCGCCACCACTACCTTAGGGCCCAGTTGGCCCCTGAGGGAAAGGATTTACGGTCGCGTCTCGCCGGCCAAGTGTCCAAGGCGAGCAAATCAGAGTCGTTGGTTGTACAAACAGAAGCGCTTATATCCCTGAAACTGTTGGCTGCCAAGGCTGTCAAGCGGGGCTGCTTCAGGCGCATGGCTGGCTTCGCCCCAGGCATCATCAGAGCCGAATCCGATGGAAACACCATCCTTTTCTTTTTCTACCTCCAACGGAGCCTACCCATTTTGTATACATTTGTCGGACAACACTGCGGGTTGGTTCTAGTCTCGGGAGACACATTTCCCAAGTCGCAAAGACCCACATGGATCCCGTCTCGCTTTCCGCGAGCATTGCGGGACTAGTTGCCCTTGCTGATCTCGTGTTCCGAAACGCCGCAAAATACGTCAAAGGTGTGCGCGGGTCGCGTCAAGAGGTTGATGACTTGTTGGACGAGGTGAAAAGTGTTTCTCTCCTGTTGCACAACCTATCTCTGGTTGCGTTCGAGCTCGAGAGCGAATCTGCCACTGGCGAACCCGGTGACGAGCAATCCCACAACGTCAAACCACATCATCTACATGGGTGCCAAAAAATACTCAGGCGACTCGAGACGGGTCTTACTGGTGCAAATGAGAACCTTCGATCCTCTTCTGGTTTCACCAGACTCCAGCGCCGCCTAAAATGGCCATTCTCGTCCACCGAAACAAAGGAAATCCTTCAAGAAGTTCAGCGCCATAACCAAACAATCAGCCTTGCACTAGCAGCAGACTCTATTTCTCAGTTGAGAAAATGTTTAGCCAGACAGGAAGAAACAACAAAACGTGTCAAGGACCTCCAAGTCACCGCGAAGAAGATACTTGACATCGAAATAAAGATTTTGCTCACCGCCAAAAGACGACGGGTTCTTCAGCTATTCTCAAAGGTCAACCCGCAGTCAGAGTTTGAGACTGCGATAAAATTGCGTCACCCTCTTACCGGCCTCTGGTTAATAGATGGTCCTGAGTTTGAGGAATGGTACGGTTCGGTGAATTCAAGGATTTGGCTGACCGGCATCCCAGGTGCTGGCAAATCTGTGATTGCAGGCGCTATTATTTCAGAGTGCCTTCAGCGGACTAAGACGCATTCCGAAACAGCAGTGGCCTATTTCTTTTGCACATATAGAGATCCAAGAACCCATGGGTCCTCCAACATACTCTCATCTCTGGCTGCTCAACTCGCTCAGCAAAATGAAAGTGCCTATCGAGTGCTGGAAGAGTACTACAACGATCTGCAGCCAGATGATCATCTGTCAGCGGGCCCAACAACAGAGGAGTTGATCGAAGTCATATGTGAGATGTGCACCTCATATAATCAGGTCTATTTGATTATTGATGGGCTGGACGAGTGCGGCAATCAAGTTGAGGCCACATTGAGAGACCTGCTGGCTCTCGCCATCATAAAAGGCCATGAGATGATAACAACGGCTTTCCTCAGCCGAGACGAACCTCAGATTCGACACCGGTTGGAAGATCATTTTGATTGTATCGAAATGGAAGCTCATACGGAGGATATCCAGCTATACGTGGCCTCGGAGTTAGAACAGCGCATCAATTCGAAGAGATTAAGGCTTCGCAACATAGCACTAAAGGATCATATTATGGACCGACTAGTGAGTGGAGCCAAAGGAATGTAAGTTCTTTGCATAAACAAGTAATCATCTGTTGATCAAGGTGCTGACACAACGGAACAGGTTTCGGTGGGTGGCTTGCCAGCTGGACCACATTTGCGAGCTTCCGACAGACAGAGCACGTCGAGATGCTTTGGAAAAGCTACCGCCGACCCTACCTGCTAGCTATGAGCGAATTCTTATGAGACTAGAAGACTCCGATGAGTCTGTAAGAGATCTTGTGCGAAATGCCCTACAGCTAATTTCCGCTCGCGGTGTTGAAAAGCTTGGATTTGATGAGGTCTGCGAGGCACTGTCGATTTCGGATCACTCAAACACACTCCACGACGATGAGACTGTGGAAAAGTACGAGGTTCTTCAATGGTGTGGCAGTCTAGTTCGGACATCTAATGGGGACAAGACCATTGAATATGCGCATTATACAGTCCAGGAATTTCTCGAGGATATTTGCCCTACGCACCCCAAACTCAGTGCTTACGCCGTCTCCGACGAAAAGGCCTGTTCCCTTCTTGGGCCGCTTTGCGTGCGTTACCTGACGCTGACGAACCACGATCGAATACCTGAAGCAAACCAGAGCGAAATCCATCACATTATGAAAAGGAATGAGCTACATCCCCTATATGAGTATGCTGCGGTGCACTGGCTATACTACATACGACGCCTATCGAATGAGAGCAACACCCCAACACATCTCGACGTACTATTTCGGATGGGCAAGACAGCGAACTTTTGCTCTTGGGTGATAGAAATAATACGCCAATATTTTTCAGCCGGGAATCGTCTAGATTCATCCTCAACGCATTTTGACAATGGTTCCGAAGTCGCGATGGAGATCATTTCTGCCGTTCTGAGACCGGATTTTACTCCTCTTCATATGGCGGCCGTTTTAGGACTACCTGACCTGTGTACTCATTTGTTGGAGAATGGTGCCAAGGTAAATCTGAGAAGCAAGTTTGGCACCCCACTGCATTGTGCAATTGGCTCTTTTTCGATATTTTCCGATGTGGAGCGTTCCTATCACTTTCCATCAATCGTGAAGGGGCAAACAGACTTCATTCCCGCATCGGCTAGACGGAACACAGCTCAGCTGCTGATGAAAGCAGGAGCGAACCCAGAACTGCAATTCTCCACACCCTTCATAAACTCAACAGTTTTATCTCTCCCAATCATATCCTCCACGAAATTGCCACATTTTGAGATTGTGATTGATCTTCTCAAGGCTGGCATTTCTGTGGAAGAGGAAGATTTGGAGAATTTCCAAGGCTTTTACGAGTCCCAATCTAGTACACCGGAGTATATCAGGGCCGAATTTGATGGCGGGCTGGTGTTCTCAAACCTTCTTGAGGCACTTGGAGAATCGAAGACGGCAACGAGCGCGCAGTCACGGCTATACACTTCGACTCTCAGATTCATGAACCATATGAAATTGGAGACGCAGGGACTTTCTTCGGAGATACTTCCGACACATGACGCAAGCGATGATGAGGTTTGTGCATTTATCACCTCCGCTATCAAACGCAACGATGTCCCTACAGTCGAGCTATTCCTCAGAAGCAGTCGATCAGAACGGGTCAAATCGAGTGGACTTGATGCCTTAGAACCATACCATGGTTGGACATCACTTCACATTGCAATCACGGCTGGATCATTGGATGTCCTTGATACACTGCTACGGTACGGGTGCGACCCAAACAGCCCCGCTGAGGATGGAAGAACACCTGTGCATTTATGTTGCAGAGATAGACACGAAGATGCTCTTCGAACGCTGCTGCAATACGGCGCCTCCACCCTCATCCGAGACAAACGTCTGAAGACAATTTGGCACCGAAGTGCTGAGAAGAACTCAACCAGGATCTTGAAGGTTCTCACCGAACACGATGAAAAGGACGAAGGATTGCAGATGGTGTCTGGTGAGCATGAGACGCCAATATGCATAACGCTTATTGAGAAGTACAGAGAGTCTACTCTGGTCCTTCTGAAATATTGCAACTCTGCGAAATGTTGGAAGAGTCCAAATTCCATCTTTCGAGCGGCGGCCAAGCAGGGGTCTTCGGATGTCATCCAAAAGTTGATTGACGTCGGAATCGAGAGGGATGGTACAGATGACAGCACGGGCAACCCGTTGCATTTTTTATGCTTAAGCCCGAGCCCTGAATGTTTTAAGCTACTCAAAGATCTGTTTCCTCTGCATCAACGGCGACAAAAAGACCTTAAAACTCCATTCGAGTTAATTTTATCAGAAGCTTTATCCAGAGGGACTGGATTGCACAAGGATGTCTGTGAAGCTTTACTGTCAGACGCTTCGAGATATTCCAAGCCATCCGAAGCGAGTGTTCTATGGTCTTTCATCAGCTCGAATATTGTGCCGTTGGTGATCGAGTTTCCCCATGACCTCACATGGCTGAGGGGTATACTTTCTACCATCATTCAGAAGGGAATCCCGAAGCTCTATGAAGAGGAAAAGAAGGAGTCTGCAATTCTACCATTTATTTCTTGGTTATCCAGAGATATTGAAACCAGGACTGCCATGGTCACAGGCGCATTACCAACCGTCAAATACAGTCGCCACTGGGTATGGATTTCTGAAATCATACTGCACATTGTCAAAGAAACAGCATTTTGGGAGAATGCAGTCGCAGAGCCGAACATGATCGCACTTTTATCAGAGTCCATTTACTATCACGATAGGGCATTGATGTCTTTACTATTAGGGAGTGGCGTGGATATTCATGCGAGAGTTGAGCAGCTGTCTCCACTTGAACTTGCTTGCTTTCCCCAAATAAGAATGGACGAAGCCGATTTCGAACTTCTCTTGATGCATTCAAATCCAGAAAGAATGTCTGAAGGTAATGAAGCGTTCCAAGGGCGCGGACTACTTCATTTCGCTACGGTGCGCGACGGCATGTCAGACTCAGTGTCAAAATTAAAGCTCCTACTGCAAACTGGGGTTGATGTCAATCTTCCAATGGCAGAGACTTGCGAGTCACCACTTTTAACTCACATTTCCTGCAATTCTCTCGACACTGTGGAAGTTCTTCTCAATTTTGGAGCTAATCCGTGGGCAACGGGCAGGGACTCTTTTGACGCACCATTGACAGCAGTGGCCTCCGGTAATCTGCCACTGTTGGCCATGATCGCCTCAATCTCTCAGAGCAAGAGGCTCGTTCCAGTATGGTCCAGGACTTGGAAGGCCGTTTTTCATGGGAAATTGTTTTCTGGTGGAAATGCTCTACACTTGGCTGCGTGCTATGGTCAAATCGACTGTTTGAGCTTCTACCTAGATCGAGGCCTCTTGTGCAACCTTGAGGCTTCCGATGATGACCTTGAGACACCTATGCACTATGCAGCTCGGTATGGAATGGCTTCAGTCATCGAATTCTTACATCGTCACGGCGGAAATATTAACGCGACTTCCCGCAATGGGTTGACCCCACTGCACCTAGCAACCACGTTGCAACACTTGGAGGCTGTACAAACCTTGGTAAATCTCGGTTCAAAGCAGATTGCCTGCTCTCTTGGATGTGTCCCGCTTGTATACGCCTATAGAACCGGAAATTCTGACATCATCGGCGCGCTAGGGACTGCTGATAGCTGCACTACGACTGGCGATTCAGAAGCACAGCCTAAGGGCCTTCGAATAATGGCAGACTTACTATCCGCTGCTATCCGAAGAGATGATCTTGCCGCTTGCGAGAAAATAGTTGCTCTTGGATGTCCAATTGATGTTGAGTTAAATCAGCCACCGGGCACTCAGCCCTTGATGATTGCCATTACCGAACAGAGGGGCATCGAAGTGGTGAGATGGCTTCTTCGAAATGGCGCGATTGTCTCGACCCTTTACACTGAGGGGTTTTCAACTGCTCTCGAGGCCGCTCTTGCGCGACCGGCTTTTCACGATCTGCTTCCCGCCATGGCTACTCAGTACTTTAATGAGGGGGGCGATTTTCTCAGCCTACCGCGCAACCCCCTTCACATCGCCGCGAATTATGGCAATGTTGCGGGGCTTCAGATACTACTAGATGCGTTACGCCAAATCTATTTGGGCCGTGAGAGAGCAATGTGAGTTATTTGTATAAAAGCGAGTATCAAGATTAGTTTCCTAACAACTCCTCAGTCTACAGGAAAATGATATGACAGCGTCCCAACAAACTCGAATCCAAGTTCTTACCGCAATTGTCAATCAAAAGGATGCAATTCATGGAGGCTCTACACCCCTTCATTTAGCAGCGGTTGGCAATAAATTCGATGTTGCTAAAGTCCTGATCGACAACATGGCGAACATTGAAGAGAGAGACAGCGGTGGCAACACACCCTTGCATTCCGCAATTTTACAAAAGTCTACAGATGTTGCTAAGTTGCTATTAAGTCATGGTGCTAACCCTGATACCTTCAACAACCATGACACAACACCTCTCATGATAGCCTGCATGGGCAGCACCTGGGAAACAGTCAAGCTCTTGTCTCAGAAAAGCACACTCAACATGAAAACTGGCTACTGGGAGCAAACCCCTCTGGAATATATGCTCAGATGCCAGGCAGATTCTACCATTTGTAAACCGAGTATTCGTGTCTTCAATCTACTACTCGACAAAGGATCCGATCTGCATGGAGCTAATCGTGATGGGGGATCTGCTGTTCATCACCTGCTCTGTAATCATTCTCGGGTCTACTTACGATCATTACTGAGCACAGACCCTCACTCGTTGGTGACTCCAAGGACTGGATGGTCTGACTCCCACTTTAGAGGGTATTCGCAGCCGCAAAGCAATTTAATTGCAGCAACGAGGAACTTTCGTCTGCTTCGTCACTACCTCAGTGACGATGAACTACGAGAAACTTCAGATCTCTCAAGAACCGGGAAGCACAGTCTCCTTTGCAGAGCCGCATGCTGGGGTGTGACCGAGGCAATCAACAACTTCCTTGGGGTTGGAGCTCATATCGAACACCAATGCCATGAGCACGGAACGCCTCTCGTGGCCGCGGCTTCACGCCGCAACTTTGAAACAGTCAAGTTTCTAGTGCGTAATGGAGCCGAAGCAATCTACGAGGACAATGGACTCGGTACAGGTGGAATCCTGGTTGCAAAATGCGGTTGGCAGATTATGTATTGGCTGTTGGTAGCTCGTTATACGGAGCAACCAAAACTTACAAATACTCATTCAGATAGAGTAGATGTGAAGATTGAAAATTGGTCGGGAGTTACAACTGTCGAGGTACCATTGAAGTGGGAGTGGAGGAAAAGGCGAGGGGAAACAATGCTGGAATATGCTACGCGGCGGCAGGAAATCACTTTAACACTGAGGGGGAAAATCTTGTTTACAAACTAAGTATCAACACAACTCAATCATTACCCTATTTACTGTGTGGGGGAATGGCACAGAGGTAGTCAGAGACCTAACAACCAACCCACCCAAAGCAAGTGCTGTGACTGGTGATAACAGCATAATAGCGGTGCGTCCGCAATATCGGTCAGGGCGTAGATAAAAGACTCTCAAAGTGAACAAAATAGACCAGCCTGACCGATACTATCAATTGACATTATCTGATCAAACGGATCATAATATAATGCCGCAAGAATGGGCCAAAAAGAGTGTAAATTCATTGTGTTAGAAAATCGTGTGCTAGGTGACCATGACGATGCTAAAGGTTGAGAATCCGAATGAATCTGATCGCGATCCCTTAATCCTATCCTGTAGCTCTCAATGACTGACTAATTGACCTTATCTAATGACCTTAATGTCTGCCGGAATGACCTAGAAAGGATATCCCGACCTCAAATGGGCTTATATCATGACTGGCACACACACCAGCCAAGAACACCCAAATAAGCATTCTACCCCGGAAGACCTGCTATCCCTAACACAAATCATTTCCCTAGTTTTCTATAAAAGTCTGTCTATGAAAGAATTTGCAGGTGATCCTTTAATGGGCGCAAAAAAGAATCACCATATTAGATCATCATCTCTCTAAAACACGACCCGAAACGTTCACTTGCGCTTGCAGTTCAGTCCTACAAATATTTCTCAGTTTAGAATAGATCAATGTTAACGTCTGTCAGTGACCGATTAAATCAGACCCCCGCACCAGAATCCCGTTGTGACATTAGGTGGGGTTTTGCGTCGAGGCCGTCATCGGCTTCCCTCGAGACGAGACACCCCGCGACACGAGCCGTCTACTGCTGGGTCCACTTGGTATCAAAGCAGTCCAATGCAGGAGTTGCAATCATATTTTACATCTTAAAGTGCGTCTTCCAGTGTTCATGAATACAATCGTAATCGGAATAAAAGCCAAAGGAATGCCTGCAATCTGTTCAGCCAGAACTAAGCGCGCAAATCCTCGGAAGGCGATTTCCAATCTACGCAACCCTATCCGCCTCAGCCATGACTTCCAGCAGTGATTGGAGAAAGAAAAACCTCACGGTTCAAATCCTCAATGCCGCCGAGGAAGGCAAGTACGGTGTCATTGCCGCAATTGCGTACAACATTGAGCAAATTCTAGGCTTAGTTAGAGCCGCCGAAGAGGCTCGATCTCCGCTTATCATTCAGTTCTTCCCCTGGGCTATCACCTTCTCAGATGGTCTCCTCATTCGTACGGCTTCCGATGCTGCCCGACGCGCCACCGTCCCCATATCAATCCACCTTGACCACGCTCAGGATGAGGCCCTGATCAAGAGGGCCGCCGATGAGTTGCCGTTTGACAGCATCATGGTCGATATGTCGCATTATGAAATGGCTGAAAATCTCGAGAAGACGGCGCGATGGGTTAAATATTGCCATGAGAGGCAGATTGCCACGGAGGCAGAACCAGGCCGCATCGAGGGAGGAGAAGATGGTGTTATGGACACGGCTGGCCTAGAAGCTAGCAAAACGACGCCTGAGGAGGTGGACAATTTCATCGCTACAGGCGTTGAATCTCTAGCGCCAGCTTTCGGTAATGTTCACGGGGAGTACGGGCCAGAAGGTCCTCAGCTTGATTTTGAAAGGTAAGTCCAACTTTTGTTCAGCCATCACTCATTTCGTCCGATAACATTCTCCTAGATTGGTCGAGATTCGTTCCCAAGCCAATGGAAGAGTAACACTTGTGCTCCACGGCACAAACGGGTTCGCTCCTGACTTGTTGAAGGAATGTATCGCGGCTGGAGTCTCCAAAATCAACGTTAACAGGCTAGTACTTGATAACTACTATATCCACTTGCGTTCACAAGCGCCTCATCTATCTCATACAACCCTTTTGGAAGAGGGTGTTGACAAGGTAGTGGCGCAAACAGTTGAGTGGATGGGTATCTGTGGTTCTGCAGGAAAGGCATAAGGGATAAGGGACTACATACAAGGGTGCTTAAGAGATGAGAAGAGACAACTCATTTTCATTGTGACAAGGCTTCATTATTGTTTGGGGGATGTTTTCTCTCATGTCTAAATACCATCGCTTCGATACCATACGACATGACAATTCCTCTGTCATCCTCCGCGTATAGGTACTGCCTTACTCCAATGACTTGTCAAATCTCTGCCAAATAATAGACAGTTCGTCTCCAAGAGAGTTCACAGGCCACCCAGTCCTTCTCCTACAATCATCCAGAAGCCTGAGCACTGCAGCACGTTGCCCTCCATCCTCAACTGACATGCCCGCTGAACAGGGGAATCAACATGAATTCAGAACATCCGCGCCACTTGGAGGACCGACTTACCAATGAAAACACATTGTGATGACATGACGCCTGAGGCAAAGTCAGTCAATGTTGATGCAATGCCACACACCATCGTAATTCCCTGCTTCAGCATTCCCTTTTGCTCAAGGTAAGCGGCAATGCCACCAGCCCGTGGACGATGGATAGAGAGCAAAATAAGGGCACAGTAGTATAGCTGCAATGCCACACCTACTCTCAGTCAACATGGTTGCACTAGCTAATCGATGAATAAAGCTTACCAAACGCAGGTGGGTGAACCCATATGGGTGGGAATACGTCTTTAGGGTCCATAGCAACTGGGAGTGCCTCAAATTCCACCGTCAAGTGCTCTCTCCAGACATTCCATTTCTCTACCAGGGCATCAGCCTTGAATACTCTAGAAGCGAAATCATTGCGGTCCTCCTCTGTCTCCTCCCTGGAGCAACAGCTGACTACTTGGGCGAATAGGTAGACAGATCTAGCGGCAAGCTCACATGGGTCCAAGGCGTCGAACGATCTTGTTGGCCACCAGAAGGTGAAAGGCTTGCGTTCCTCACGGAATGCCGCCCAGATATCTTGGCAGAGCCACGCCCACCAAACTCCCTGCCTTAAGCCTCCGGAGTCGCCATGAATGACCTGAGATCGTTGGATCCAAAAGACACCCTTGAGGTGCCTCTCCCAATCGGTGCTTGATCCATCAAGCATCTCATAGGTGGAAATTATGATGGATATAGCCAATAGCTCCAGACTGACCTTATATGTATCATATTTCATTGCCTCTTGGCTATAATGCAGTGTTCTGTAGTAGTACCTGACAGCATCGTTCGCGTCAGGGGAGTTGACGTCTGGCTTCGCATGCGAATCCTCAGTGCTGAGAGAGACGTGCCTAGCAGCAAGAGCCAAGATGGCATTCATTAAACCAAAATTATGCATCTATAAACAGTTAGTATCTACATACACGAACGTCCAGAATTCAAACTTACAGCAAGATGCGGTACAAAAGTACCAAACGGCTTTTTGGGCTCGAAGAGATCTATCTATTCTCAGTCATTAGAAATACATAACTGTCTTCTCCACGCAAATTGGCCCCGACAAGCTGGTGGTATCAGGATATTCGGACTCACCCATTGGCTGATATGCTGCACGAAGTGATGGAATAATCTGCATTCTTGCGGTGATAGCTTAATAGGTTCTATCGAGTACCAGGCGTGTTTCTCTGAGACCTGGTCACTCCCCAACTGAGGCAAGCGCTCTTGCAGCGACGCATGTAACGTTCTAGACGTGACTGACCGCAAGCTGACTTCTGTCCTGAAAACAGGTGTTCGCCGGTCCTCTACAGCTGCAGATGTCGGGGTTTGGGCGATGGAATTTCCGAACATGCTAAGCGCACTGCACTCAAGGTCGATGTCGGGGAAAGTTCCATTGTCAAGAGCTGCGTCTCCTATCAGGAGCTCCAGCCATCTTGCGGTTGGTGTATCGACGCTGTGACTGGTTGAGGAGATGGAGCCAGGGGCAAATTCCGGCATAGCAGGGTATGTAGTGTTTTGGGTTGGCGATAGAACAGTGTGACTGTCAGAGTTGCAGCACTGCTCATCTCTCGTCAACTCCGTGACGCGGTGGCAGACACTTTGGTCGTCTCTAAGTGACTGATCTGGCCTAAGAGAAGTGATGATTCCAGCTGTCGATTCCTCAGCGGCAGTGGTGGCCTCAAGAATAATCGGAACCTCGTCATCTTGTACTTTATCAATACTAGGCTGAGGAAGTCGTAGATAAGGCCCCAAGTTCATCGAGATGGGCTGCTCGATCTCCAACAACGTTGTGGTGAGACTTGACGGAAGGACATTGATATCCTCATCATTAGATCCAGAGGCGCCAGTAATGATGTCGCGTTCACGGTCAATTTCCTCGTCTTCCGACCAGCTATCGGCAGTGACTGTGGTTGTGGTTGTGGTTGTGGGAGTAGGCAAGGTTGAAGTTGGAGTTGGAGTTTTGGTTACAGTTTGATCTTGCTGTGTCTCATACATACACTCAACTCTCATTCTGGCGCAACCTCCACAGACGGGCTTGGCCTCGTTACACCGAACATGGCGACGTCGGCAGGTCAGGCTGCAGGTTTCTTGCAGTCAGTAAAGTTGCATGATCAGATAAATAAGGGCCGCATTTCTCACCATCCAGTCTTCCTGCGCAGACCCTTGCCACGCGTTGTTCGATTACGAGTGAAGCGCCGCTCTGACTGGGGCTCTGTCTGCGGCGTTGCACTACCAGCCATTGGGAACACTAAAAGTGTAAGACACTGTTGATCTACCAACTAGGGCAGCAGTTGATATCAGGTAGGAAGGATCATGAGCAAGGTAATCAAGGGACTTTCAGGACACCATTCAGTACAATTCAATTGAGCATCGGCTGATTGAAGCAAAAAGAGAGAATCCAGGCGAGCAGCGAGTCAGGGTCAGATACGTAGGGTGCCCATCAGTCCAACCTTAGCTCCACTGCTGGCCCTTGTCTCAAAGTGCTCTAGACCCATCGATAACCCGAATTCTAAATCCACTTCCCCGCACGTGTCGCTGCCCCGACTTCTTTTAATGGTCTAGGGTAGCTCACGAGCAACGGTTTGGATAGCTTTGCAACCAATACGAGTACTCACCAAAATATTGAAGAAGACATTCGAGCCACTTGCTAAAGGCTCAGTGCAGGATTCTAAGACCCAGTTTTAGTCTTTGGGAGACTTAAATAGTGATGATGATTACATCTGAACGTCGTGCTCTTTACTTTCCTTGTCACGAGCGTCTCCACACGCGGGATGAGAAAATGTTATCAGGTCGAATGTCACAAAATCGAATGGCACAGAATAATCAGTCAGGCCAGGTTTTCCCCCCTCACAAGCCGAATCTCACCTCGGTTAGCTTCAGCATGACCATAAGTCATTGGCTCTGCTCTCGTGTGCAGCCGAAGGCTGATACCCCCGCGTCGGGGGATGCCAAGACTACCGCGTCTCGGGGCTACAAATTGTGGAGGCTCATGCAGTATCCACCGACCGATCGGCGCCACGGACACTCATGCGCTGTCGGCCCATTGTCGCAGAAGGTTGTTATGAAGACGCTCGGTAGTTACCTCACTGCTCTGTGAGTGGTATTTTGACTAGGATTGTTTGCATTTAAACCAGCTTGTCTCGCACTGCTATTCCTTCTTTCTCTCACCATCTTTAGTTTGCCACTATTCTGAGACATCTTGTTTTAGTTCACTCCAATCAATACCGAAGTCTTGCCCAAACATACCCACTGTTGTCCAATATGAGCACTTCCGCTACCCTAGCTACTGCGCCTGCCGAGATTCAGGTTCAGACCCAAATCAACCTGACCGGAAAGGTCATTGCCAGTACGTTGTCTAGTTATAACGCACATTTTACAAATTTGCTGACGTCCCGGTGAAGTCACTGGAGCTAACCGAGGAATTGGGCTGGGTGTTGCTGAGTGCTGCCTTGACAATGGTGCCGCCGTAGTTTACTCCATCGATGTGGCCGAGCCTGGTGAGGAGTTCGCTGAGGCTGAGAAGAAGTACCCTGGCCGCATCAAGGCCATCCAAGCCGACTCGACCAAGGAGGCTAGCATCACTGCTGCCGTTGATAAGATCGTCGAACAGTCCGGTGCCATCCACGGCATGGTTGTTAACGCTGGCCGAACCAACCACAAGGCAGCCCTTGACTTTACCGAGGAGGAAATTCACAACCTGTTTGCTATTAATGTATGTTGCCGATCTTGAAGAGTTGTATGAGATTCAGGCTGACATGAGGCAATTAACAGCTATTTGGAGCTTTCTATTCAGCACGAGCTGCTGCCCGAGCATTCATCAAGCTTGACATCAAGGGTTCCATTGTTTTCACGGCCTCCATGGCTTCCTACCGACCCAACAAGGTACGAATCATCTGAGGAGAGGCGTGTCATTTATTCGTGCTAAATGGATTTACAGCGTGTCCCCTCCGCACCTTACGGAGCATCCAAGGCTGGTGTTCGCAACATGACCCACACTCTGGCCATGGAGTGGGCCCAGTACGGAATCCGAGTCAACTCCGTATCACCCGGCCTGGTTGAGACGGCCATGACATACTGGGTCCCCCAGCAGCCTGATTGGGAGCAGCAGCTCAAGTATTACGGTGGAATTCCCCGTTTGGCCAAGGTTCAGGAGTTGGGTGGTGCCTACGTCTACCTTCTCAGCGAGGCCGCCAGCTACACCACATCTATCGATATTCCTGTCAACGGTGTCATTGGAAGTAAGTACAGCAGTCAATTTGTGAAAGATTATGATACTGACCATCATTTTACAGTCTGTTAATTATTAAATATTCAAATAAATATATCAAAATGAGGAAATAAATAAAAGCGCAGCAATACATAAAATACATACATACACCGTCTGATTTCTCAAATTGATCACCCATTCAGGCGTTACAGCTTTATGTCTCATTCTTGGATATTGAAATAATAACTAA
Source organism: Cylindrodendrum hubeiense (assembly GCA_014621425.1). Lineage (NCBI taxonomy): Eukaryota > Fungi > Ascomycota > Sordariomycetes > Hypocreales > Nectriaceae > Cylindrodendrum > Cylindrodendrum hubeiense. The sequence continues at coordinate 11,662 of JAANBB010000067.1, read as the reverse complement.
CACAGCCACTCAGCTGACGTACATAGTTCACGGACAAGGCCTTCCTGAAAATGATTTTGAGTCACTATTATAACCAAGAGATTAGCCACGACGGCCCTGTTGCCGCTACATCTCCACAATATAATTTTCTCTCACTCTGGGGCAACCTCGAGACGCCTGGTTTTTTTGAGACCGGATTCTAGTTTTCTGTAGCACGATCGAGACCATCTGGATTTAGGCCTCCCGGTCTCGAGTCTCTGAGATTTAGGTGCTCTAGACGAGATCTTCTTTCGCTACCATCATCATTGTAAGATTGAGCCTGAGATCATAGCTAGATGAGAAATCTAGGGCTTACGTCCCCAATTTGAATCACTTGATTTGGCAAGTTAACTTGAAAAACAGCGGGAACAGGGTGGAATGTTCAAGGAAAATAATACTAAAAGTCTACGGAAGAGTAAAGCCACCATCGATAATAACATTTGATCCAGTCATATAGCAAGAAGCATCGCTAGCGAGAAATACATAAACCTATTCACGGAATTAGTCCTTGGGAACAACTGGATGCTAAATTTAATACTTACACCTTTCAGTTCTTCAGGCTTACAAACTCTTCCAGCTGGAATCATACTCAGCCATTTATCCAATAGCTCCTTGGGTTGCTTGGTCATCACTATATTGACATTAGTTCCCTTGAACAAAATGGTCGGTGAATCCAACAACGAACTTTCGGTGTAAACATATCCAGGTGAGACGCAGTTCACCCGTGCAAAGTCGGTCCACTCGACTGCGAGGCTTTTCGCCAGTTGCAATACTCCGGCTTTGGACGAGTTGTACGCTGCTTGGGTCTGAGGAACATTTACAAGTCCTGCACTGACAGATGCCGTGATAACAAGATTTCCCCTTCCTTGCTTTTTGAAGATCTTCCCGGCGGCGAGTGCAGTCCACATGACACCGTCATAGTTGACGCTATTCATGTACTGCCAAGTACTCTCCGTATACTCGAGAGATGCGATATTCTGACAAACACCTGCGTTCGCCACCATGATATCAAGTCGACCATTCCCAAATTCCTCGACAATCTGGTTCACCATTTGCTCGAGCCCTTCTCGATCTGTTACGTCACATTGATAGACTGAAATTCGTGCTCCTGTCTTCTTTGATATCCTCTTTTCAGTTCCTGCAGTCTCTGCGTTGGTTTTGTAGATGAATGCTACGTCAGCTCCAGCTTCTGCTAGACCAGTGACAACTTGAAGGCCGATACCTCTCGACCCACCAGTGACAATGGCAATCTTGCCTTCGAGGCTGAATTGTGACAGCACAGGCATGTCGACATCGGCGGGCTGGTATAGAGGCATGATATGAATCTCAGGGGGTGTGGTGGACTGGCGAAAGAGGGTTACACCACAAAAGAAACCACCAGAGGAGGGAACTTATAGACTTCACATTTACCATCGATTATTTCAGTGGCTTCATTTCCTTTCGTGACGAGGGTATAGGAAATGATCCTGAAGACTATATGTTGTGAGAAAATGATTATGCGAAATGGTTCAGTTCGCTACAAAGAAACGGATTTTGGCTTCCAAAATTGGTAAACTCATCCGAAGGGATCGATGTCAGCCCCAAAGTCCCTTGGAGGCTTGACTATTCCCTCGACACGAGGAGCCCCGACACGGGGAGTCTGCAGCATCAGTAACGTGGCGTCCCTCAATTCAACCCGCAAAAAGCCCATGATTACCCCAAATGTCGACCCACCCAATCCCAATGATGCCGCGATGCTTCCTTCTGCAGAGAGCCTGATGCACCCTGGTAGCGTCCGAAACGGGGCGTGTCTCGAGATTGCGTCGTCCGCGCTGCAAGCCCTCGCGTCGAGGGAAATGTGGGGCACGGTTGGCGCCTCTCGCGGCGACATATCATCAGCTGCCTTGTTGGTCGCGTATTGCACCCCCATGAATAACTGTGGTGGTGGGCCAAGAGGGGGGTGAATTTCTCGACATAACATCGGACGAAGACAACTTGGATAGGCCGCTAAGCACTGTGCGCTGCCATCGAAGTGGATGAAGACGAGTGTGTGGAGAGTGCTTTAGGTACAAGCGCCTGCTGAGATACTATATCTGGCTCGGAATATGGGTCTATGTTATCCTATGTCGAGCGATATAAAGGTAATAGGCTCGATGATCCTTGGTGGTTACAGCAGTAATGGGATAGTGCTGGGGGGTTCTTCTTCATTGGATGGTGAGGGACATGCAACATTCAACTTCAGTTCATAACTCCTAGAATTGTATAACTTTTGTCTATGAATATTATTATACTTTTCTGTAGGATATTTAACCCTGAATTCTCGTTGCCCGTCAATCGCATTATTACATTCAGGGGTTCCAGCCCAGCTCCTAGTATAACCATTGAACTCTTTCACTGTTCGATAATTACTTTACCAGTTAATATAGTCGCAGGGGATCGCCAGGCACGTGGAACTGCGTAGAATGGAACCTCCCAAGAAAGATCCGAGGCTTTCCCGAAATCGTGTTGCCCTTCTACCAGTGGGAAATAGATGTAGAATTTAGGTGCCAGAATAGTCATGCGGTAAGGGTTAAGCGGTATGCAGATCATGAGCGGACTAACTGAGCTTCTGAACCATCCCTATATAGCCTCAGATCTTGTTCTATGGTTGGCCATGTGGGAGTGAGATTTAATTTACAAAATCTTCCGATATACCGATATTCTCTCCTTAGTCAATGGGCGAGGGATTAACTCAAAAGTTCTGCTCAGGTGAGGGAGGGGCTCGAGGGTATCCTAGATCAATACAATAATCAGATTATGGGTCCAAAAATCAGTTGATCACTCATTCTGTGATCGAATACGACTGCAAAAGAATTCACCAAATCCCCTTATGTGTTGAAGTTTACCTTGGCTGCTTCAAATGGAATGATCCGACTGAATCGCACCAGCTCCTCCACACTCTTTCATTGATCATGGAATAGAACAAGAGGTGCACATGAAGATAAAATACGTACTCGATTTCTTGACAATCTGAGGCCGCAATGGCCGTAGTTATACAGTGTTGCATTTTCCAGCTACGACAAAAGTGGAATGAAGTCTCAGCTGATGCGAAGATAGCCAACTGTTGGATCACGTACGGAGCTTGCGATCAATCGGTCTTAGTGTTCAATATAGGTAGACCCAGAATCTGATGATTGAATTGATCTAGGATGCCTCGAGCCCCTCTTTTCCTGTGAGGGGTTTTTATCTCTTCTGACACCCCCTCTGACTAAGACTAGGATATCGATATATCAGAGGATTGTAGGAATCCGGGCTCAATCCAACACCAACCGATATATATGTGGCATATAGGCAAAGTGGCGGTAGTTAATGCCTCAGGCTACAAGGTGGCTATAGAAGCTAAATGTCATAATGATGTAAACAGCTGGATAGCTGGTCATCTAAATGCGCCAAGTGAGGGGGGAGGACAATTATCTCGCATCCTGACGACATCTCTATCGTCTAACAGCAATTTTCAGTGGTGATTGCCCCGGATTGACGTGACAGCGTGGAAAGTGCCTTGCAATGCTGTTACACGTTCGATCTTCTCACATTCAATCTTATTCGCCCTTTATTTTTCGAGATTTGCGACTCGTCCACGAGCTGCGGGGATAAAAATGGACTCCTCACACTCCCGAAAATTCTTGACCATGCCGCTGGAAATTCGCCAGCATATTTACCGATTCTGTATTCCACAAAACCTTTGCTTCACTTGTTCTGGCGATTTATACAACCAAAATCGCCACGAACGATGGGTCGAGCCGCTGTGGCGCTTGTACAGTACTTGGGATAGGTACGATACGAGTGGAGCTTACTTTTCCTTCGAGGAAAATGATTTCTCGAACTCTGACTGGGAGAGTACGGGGGGTTCTTCGACAGGCGAAGTGGGTACAAATGAAGAGGACGAATATGAACCCTCTGGACTAGACGACTATTGTCAGGTATCCCAGCGATATCGTCCTAGGAATTCACCCTGTCATCGAAGTGCCTTGCCTGGACTCCTCCTTGTTTGCCGCCAGATTACCGATGAGGTGGAGGCAATGCTGTACGGAGGTAATACTTTCACTGTCAATGTTCACGGCGACGGTCAATCAAATCTCGCGAGGTTGTTTCATCCCGAGACCAGGGAAAAAATGCGGAAAATGATCTTGATCTTACGGCCGAGGGGACTTTCCTATCACCCCGGCTTCCGTATGGACTCAAAAATTTGGGATGGCGTCCTCAGTAGTCTTTCGATAGTAGGGATCATCATCGAGCAGCCGGAGCTTCCCTCTTCATATGTATCGCCCCGAGTGGAACCGAAAGAAGTCTTCGAGGAATGGACCACATGGATAATACCAATATTGGATTACCTGGGTCGGGCTCTTCTCAGGACAACTAAGATTGTCGTGGATGCGAACAAGGAGGAAGTTACCATTCGTATTTTGGAAAAGGCAATGCCAGGCCGATGCAGCTTTCAGCCCCTGCACGCGGCCGACTCCATATTCAAGAGAGGGGAGTTCTCTCAGGAGGCGGAATATTGGGATGACGACGGTCCGACTAGCTGCAGGGACATCATCGACGATTGCGACTACGACTATTACTATTCCGACTGAGCCTTGTGGACCGATTCAGGGAATGGTCAACGGCTAATGGACAATTAAACAACAGTCAAGATGAGATCATTCAATTGAAAATCGACGCAAGCCAATTAGTTTATGAGCAGTAACCATCATCTACTGAAACGAGACCATTTTTGGGCACTAACTTGATGGCCGGGGGGTCAGGTGTGGCTAGGTGAATTCTTAGTCCGGGAAAATCGCAGAAAATGATGAACGATATCTTTCATTACATTAGTTGCAAACTGGTGAAAGAACCAGGCCTTCCGAGGCCCTCTCTCTATTTGAGCTCCTTTCCATTCTATCTATTACTTGTAAGGCAAAGATTCACCGGCTAAAGGGTTTTATGGTTGCTTGATTTATATCCCCAAAGTATTTTTTCGGAGTTGCCTCCAGCCAACCTTTGCTCCCAAGCCTGCGTCAATGATATGAGCGGGACACAGTAAGTCACCTAAATAGACGAAATAGCTGCGTATAATCATTCAGTTTGCTAGTATCCTTATCTAGTATGCTGCAGCCTTTGTCCCTACTTTGTGTTTGTGTCTTCTAAATAGTCGAAGATCCAGTTAAGATCCACTGGTTCATCGGCTTGCCAATTATTGGGATTAATCATGTAAGAGCTGCAATTCATTGGATCTGATTGCATATCGCTGACACGTATTTCCGCTGGCCTAGTCCCGGTTTGCAAAGACGAGTCAGAAGAAATGCTAAGAGTCCCTTGGTCAGCCGGTTGATCCCCGTCGTTTGTAAAACTCCCCAGGGAAGGCTGGACTTGATGCAAAGTATTGCAAATAAAACCAGGTATTTTGTCCATATTAGGGCCTGTAGTTGAGGTGTGAAATTGAGTATCAGGGGGGAGCAGATTTTCTCCCACAGATACAGAAGTATCTAGCGATGAGGTTTGTGTTGGCCGACATTGCGGTGGTTGTGTCTGATAGACGTGACTGTTGCTTCGACTTGTGGAGGATGAGGATGAGGCATGGCGAGATGATGTCCCACTCGAGTTGCGACCAGAATTCCAGTTGTCAAAAATCCCCATTAAACCACTTTGAAGCAATGGTTCTAATTTTTGTCTCCTCTCATCTTCGTGGAATTCATGCGCCAGGACTTGATACAGCATAGCCGGTCCCTTTTGGAACACGTACTCCCGGAACCCGCTGATTTCCTCGCATATCTTGGGATCAAGGTATGCCGATATAGGCCGTTGAGATCCTGCGAATAGTATATCCCAAACTGAGAACCATTGTTCTTGAGTTGAAAGATTCGCGACTGATTTCTTTTCTAGACGTCGGTGCTGTTGGTGGGACACACCTTCTAGCACAATAGAAGAGTTACGAACGCATGCTTGACCGGCAACATGTGTAACATGTCTTTGATGACTGTCTTCGTCGTCAAATATAGTAAAGCAACATTCGCAATAAAACTCCGGTGTATGGTTTCTCCTCAAATGTTGCTTGACGTCTCGGATTCTCCTCAGGGTCTTGGTAAAACAGGCTCGATATTTGTTAGGGTTTCGTTTCCAGTATGGACATGCGAGCTTCTGTTGGATTTCTTTATTGCGAACTCTTTTGGAAGGCGGTGGCATATCTTCATTTTCAGAGTCCTCGTCACCCTTCTGTCGGCGTTGTCTTTTGCGACCCGGCTTAATGGGATGGTCGATAGATACGTTCCTAGGAGTAGTTCTGAAAGTTCCCGACACCGTTTCCGATGAGGCATCACCTTGACCAGGTCTCGTACGTATCTGAGAAGTCTGGTAGAATCCTCGAAGGAGGCTCTGAAGAACGGAATTCAGGGCTTCGAAGTGCTCGTCGTTACTATCCAGTGGCTCAATACTGTCCGTGGAACCCGACTCCGAAAATATGTCCGATTCGAAAGAGTCGTCTGTGGAATCGGTAGCCATTCTCGAATGAGAACTACTACTGCAGCTTGTTGATAAATTTTTCGGATTTCCAGATTCGCATTCAAGCTCCGATTGGCCTTTGCTTTTAGAAATCGGGAAACGTCCATTTGCGGTGTATGGCAGCAACTGAGATTCGACCGCACAGCTGTCGGGGCTCCCGCACAGGTAAAGAATGTGGCGAAAGTTTTCCAAAGCATTGGTACGTGTGATTTCTACCTTGATGCCTGAGAAATGAACCATACAGTGGGGATTAGGTCGACTGGATGAGTGACAGATATACCAGAAGAGAACGTTGTCGTCTTGTTTGAATACGTCGAGCCTCTTCCCACGACCAAGCAAGAATGGACCATCATCGGTGACTTTTATGATTGTGGGTAGAATACTCGCCTCGATTTCTAACCCGAGACCATGGCTTGGCTGCCGAGCTATCGGGAAGCCTAGCACAGTTGGTGGATTTCCGATCGCTCTCGCTAGACATTGTATCTTTGCCAAGTTCGAGTCAACCAGCTTCTCCTCAATGCGCACATCGAATGAGATCAATTGACCACTCAAAGAGGCAGCATTCAAGTCAGAACCAAACTGATGCTCTGTAATTGACGGTGTGCAATGATCAAAGCCTTCAAGAAGAGGGGATAGCGCAGCAGTGAGCCAAGCCAATTGTTCACCACATTCGACAATTGAGGGTGCTGGTCCTAGTACTGTGATAAGCAGGTCACATCCTTGAATCCGAGCCCCAATTTGGGTCCTATCCGGTAGAATAACTAGATACAAATTAGCTAGGCGCGTGTTGGATTACATATTTCTACACCGTACCCGAGTATTCGTGTCCACGGCTACCGTCAGCCGCCCGCTGAATGACCTGGAGTAGACCATCGCTACTAAATGGCCATATCTGGTGCATGTATTTGTTGACCGGCATTGCTTGATATGTGTCAGCAGACCCTGTTACTGTTATTGCATGGGGTATGCAAAGGCCGATGGAGAGGCCCAGTCTCGCCTGCTCCGTTTTGAGACGAGACTCCAACCGCTGCCACTGAAGCCGAAAACCTATTTGTGACGGTTCGGCTGATCGTCGTTTGCTAATTGAGGCTGTGGGGAGTCTCTGGAGAACGTTGCTGCGGATTTTATCAACGACAGCTCGCGCTTCTATTCCACCTCGGTCGATGAGTTGTTCCTGTCGAACTGTGGTAATGAACCAGTCATAGGCGGCGCTGCTAAGGATAACCTCATTATATGCAGATATATCAACTTGGCCAATGTCCTCGTCATCCACGTCGTCAACGCCCTCGAAATGAGCTCCACAGTGTATGGTAATGCTTTTATCGGCACTTTCTCTCCACATGTTCATTTTGTCGAACAATGACATAGCCTTTTCGTCTGGCTTATGACTTTCGACGATATTCTCATCTGCATCCACAACTACCGCCTCTAGATGTGTGACGATGTCCCTGATAATATAGTTAGGAAATTTTCGGACTTTTAAGAGCCGAATTAAAAGACTCACTGGTGATGCTTATGGAGGAAATACATAATATTTCCACCCATTGGGGATGAAGACTCGTAGCCAAGCTTGATAGCAAACGCTTTGATGAGTGATGGCATCAGCTGGACTACAGTAGGCCAAGCCTCACAGGCAACCTGTTTCTTCAATCTCCAATGAAGCTCATTGCAAAACTCAGATACATACTGCTCAGCCAGTTGTGTCGAAACGGCAGTTGCTGTCGAATATATTGTCACAGAATCGTCAGATGTGACTTGGTTTGCTTCGAATTTCTGTGGTGTCCTCGGGCGTGCAACGTTGGTGGAATTGTTCGGGTTGGGAATGGATCCATAGCCAGAATCGGTAAACGGAGCACCGGCTTTGGTGACCGCCAGGTAGTTAATTTCTGGGATCCTAACACCGTTGCCCTGCTTAAATTACATGAGCTGTTGGAAATATTCAACGATGTACGAAGTGGGCACATAGTCATAGGTTTAAAAGAACCTACTGTGATTAAAGCAGCGGCTGGTAAAAGGCGCGGGTCCGAGCAAAGCAGAGGCAGGGGCATGTTCAGAGGCGTTAGAATGTCTTGTGTCTTGTCAGAATCGCTTGAGAGCAGAAGCTCAACCCCGAAGAGGGTTACTTACCTTCAGATACAGTGTACTGATCAGCAAACTTGGCGTCTATCATGACATCAAACGGAACCTTTTCGCCCTCGACGCTTCTCCAAACACCAACATCTTCCTTCTTCTGACTTTTATCAGTCATCTGAAATTTCAGGTTGATAGTACTCCGGCATCGGATTCGGTGTGCTCCCAAGTGGTGTTGTAGGAGTTTGGTACCCTTGAACTCCTTTTGTGTGAACCCGAGGAATGAAGCGAAGTGATCACTGATACTCAGTGAAAGCTTGCCATCTCCTGGGTGATGGTAAGGTTTGATGTATGCCTTGGCGCGTTTCCATTCGCTATTTTGGTTCATAACCAGAGCTATTCTCGCACGAGGAAGACCCGATCCAGTACCAGAAGCCTTCAGATACAGAAATCGCTTTTGCATATTCGGTCCGGAGACAGGGGCGACAGGATCTCCTGGCCTTCTGTGAGACTGACTAGATGGCCCAGGCAGCTCGGCATTATTTTGTTGCATCAAAGTGCTTGCAATATCCCCACCGCCCGTAGTATCTAGTTGTGTCTCGGCAGTGGGTGGACATGGTGCGAAGTAAGGGGGGGGGGCTAGTCCTCCAGTGTCGCCTGGGCCTTTCTCGTCTAGATCGGGTTGATTAGTGGCCTCGAAATAGTTCCAGGGAATAAAATCAAACCGTCTATTAAGCTCTTCATGGACGGGTCTCTATAGTTGGGATAGTTAGGAGGTGGGTTGGTGATGACGAAGGGGAGGCTATCATACCCAGGGATGCGTGTCGTCGTAGCTGTCTACAGGTACTCGCTTCGTCGATTCTCCAACCATTCTAGCCATGAGACCCATTTCTTTTTTGAAGGGCCTCGTCGCGGAGTTTGGGTTAGAACCGGCTGCTGTAGTTGAATCACCAGCTTGCTGGATGCCTGGTCGATGTCTAGTCGAAGCTGCCAGATCCCTCTCAGGAAGATCCGCGGCTAGCGGTTGACTGGTGATTCCCTCGCCATCATCCGTTAACAGTGAGTTGTCCATCTTTTAACTTCAAGATGGATGTGAAGTTGAACGTTGAAGATAAGGGCTGCGCTCCAATGTCAAAGTATATGGATTGAGCGAAATCAGGCTGTGCGCTAGTTGAATGAGTGATCAGCACATTGGTGCTTTGGTCGTTTATTGGTCGACTTTCCGCCCCCACGAATCATGGCCAATGGTGCTGATGCGATTATTGGTGACGCTCTCGCGTGGTATTGCTACGCTTGCCATAAGTGTCCCCATCGCTGGCGAGTTCACATACATTGTTGAAATGATGTATGGATCGTTTTAAGACAATATGCTATGCCCTTTCCATGTTGGCGATTACCGAATTAAACGCAACACACGACATTATAATTGAGACTATAACGACCTTTAGTTCTCCCAAATCGCCAGAACCCATGGTGGAGGTGGATACAATGCCGCCTTGTATGCAGACCTCACCACAGCGCTGTTTGACGCCCTCGTCGTCCAGAGCAACTTGCATGTGAGTTAACACGACTTGTATGGATCTCCAGGTATGTCCTATTCGGGTGTCCTCGCCCGCCGTGCCTTTAAGATGTAGAGAGTAATTTGCCAGAACACCCAAGAAACACAGGACTGCTCTATCACAGGTCTAAGACGGCTCTTGGACGTATCAAAGTTTGACCCAAAGGGACCGCCTTATCTGTATAGATGCAAACTGGGAACTGGACCCTCGAAATATAGGATTAAAGTCTTCATAAGCGTCTATAGTACATACTCGGTACATAGTAACCTCGCGGCTGCAAATAAATCATGAGCACCTACTTGCCTCCAACCAATGCCACCATGAGATCCTCGTAATCCCCCTTCAGATATGCCTTCACATCATCATGCAAAGACACCTTGTATCGCTGTTTATATGCAACCTTGGCCTCTTGCAGCCTAACCGGGTCCCAATATAACGTTACTAGACGATTTATGAAAAGGCGATCCTTTCGAACCGTCTTAACTAGTGGTGCCCTGAGTCTGGCAGCATCTGTTCGTGCCCGGTTTGCACCCTGGAGAAGCATTCGGAGCAGCGCATCTTCCATATCTCCACCGAATTCCTTCTCAATGACGTCTTCCAAGCTTCGGTGATACTTCCGCTCATATGTTTCGGAGATCGCTCGCACCTGAGCGTCGCTGCTGCTTACAAATATCTGGACAACACTAATAGTGCTGGCACCCATGACGCCCTCAGTCGCCCGGTGAAGCTCCGTCACCTTGTGATCAGTCTCAGGGACAGTAACAGGCGTTGCATCCTCTGCACGTGTGGCACTGAGGACCATCTTGTACATTCGGAAGAGGGTGCTGTCAACATCTGATGCGATTTTATCGATCAGGTTCCCGCCCCGAACGCGCTTGTACTCAGCGACAATGGCACGAATGTCTGCGTTAGAGCGGCAGAGTAGGACATCGTTGAGGGCTTCTTCGTCGGTACCAACGCCATCAAGAGCGCCTTCAAGAATCAAGGCGTCGTTGTTGAGAGGGTTGCGGATCAAGGCTAGGAGACCAGTTTCCAAGTCGCCACGTGTCTCGCTTTTGATATCAGCCGACAAATCACGCATGAAACGGGTATGATAATCTTGCACGAGCTGAGTCATCGCCCATGGGTTTCTGTACTTGCTGCTGGTGAGGACCCGGATCAAGGCAGCCTCGTCACAGCCCATACCCTTCATTGCTTTGCGGAGGGTTTCGATGTCAGATGTCGTATTCACCTTGACCTGATTTGCCAGAATCTTCTGGGCAGGGTCATAACCAAGTGAGGCAGGTGTCGGGGGGACGAACTGCTGCTGATTCCATTGCTGGGGAGCGCCATGCTGGTTGGGAGCGCCGTACCCAGGATTCTGGCCCTGAGGCGGATATTGCCCCTGACCTTGCTGCTGGCCAGGTGGAGGCTGATTGTACTGCTGGTACCCTTGCGGAGGGTACTGACCCTGAGGCGGCTGACCTTGCGGAGGGTACTGGCCCTGAGGCGGCTGACCTTGCGGAGGGTACTGGCCGTGA